>JBBYHO010000016.1:1691301-1718709 GCA_038382025.1 Adansonia gregorii | reverse complement strand
TATTTTACGATCCCAGCTGATGTTAGCACCAATTGAATAATTTACTTCTACCAATCAGGATTTAGTCAGTGTAGAGAGAGAGAGAGAGAGAGCTTCTAGGTCAACGCATGCTGAGCTCCAGCAACGAAGAAAACCATTGCATACATATTCCATCCTTAGCAACAAGGCCTCCATTGTTACAGACTTGTCCTTGTTCTTTTCTCCACCTCAATGGGATCCTTTTTATTCTTTATCATTGGTTTCCTGTTCTATCCATCTGTCATTGGGATTTCTTTCTCAGAATTTATCTACCCAAATTTCAGTGCTTCACACTTTCATTTTATCGACAAAGATGGTGCTTTCTTGTTCTCTCGTAATGGAACATACAAAGCTGCTATCTACAATCCTAAAGCTCAAACCAACTTTTATTTGTGCGTTATACATGTTGAATCCAATACCATCATCTGGTCAGCTAATCATGATTCTCCTATCTCAAGCTCTGGTAACATGGATCTTACAATCAAAGGAATTAGCATTTCTGATCCAGATGGTAATCTCAAATGGTCAACCCCAGAGTTACAGGCAACGGTTTATGCATTACAGCTAACTGAGATGGGTAATCTTGTTCTGCTCGATCAATTTAATGGTTCTCTCTGGGAGAGTTTCCACTATCCAACAGATACAATTGTGACTGGACAACAGCTTCCAGTTGGGGCAAATCTGTCAAGTGCTGTATCAGAAAGTAACTTGTCAGCTGGTGATTACAGATTCACGATTAGGGCTTCTGATGCAATATTCCAATGGCATGGACATACATATTGGAGATTGTCAATGGATACTGAAGCCTATAAGAATTCAAATTATCTGGTTGAGTATATGGCAATAAACAAAACTGGCCTTTATCTCTTTGGTCGTAATGGATCAGTTGTGATAATTCAGGTTAACTTGTTGCTGACCAACTTCCGGCTTGCCAAGTTGGATGTTTCGGGTCAGTTTACTGTAAGTAGTTTTTCTGGTGGTAAATGGGTTCAGGAATTTGTTGGGCCAATTGATGGTTGCCAAATTCCAAACAGTTGTGGCAAAATGGGATTATGTACTGGTGACTCTACTTCAAATGCACCCATTTGTTCGTGTCCATCTGATTTCCATTTAGCTTCTCAGAATATTGGTGGTTGTTTGCCGAATAATCGTTCTTATTCTCTACCCACTGCTTGTGATTCAACGAATAATATTGGGAAGCCAAATTCCTCAGCTGTTTCATATCTGAGGCTAGGCTCTGGTATGGATTACTTTTCTCTTGTTTTCTCTCAGCCTGTAAGATACGGTCTAAATCTTTCAGTTTGTCAAGATTTATGCATGGGGGATTGTGCTTGCTTGGGAATTTTCTATGAAAATTCTTCTGGCTCTTGCTATGTGCTTGAAAATGATTTAGGCTCCATTATATTGAGCAATACAGTTGAAAATGACTTTCAGGGCTATGTTAAAGTACTTGTTGGACCTACTTCAATAGATTCTGGTGGCGACAACAGTTTTAGAAATGAAAGGAAAGAGTTTCCCATAGCTGCTGTTGTGCTCTTACCTTTCACTGGTTTTTTTCTGTTAGCTGCTCTAGTTTTCCTTTGTTGGAAAAGATGGCTACTCAACAAAGCTGGAGAGATAAAATTAGGCCACCTAAACTCGGTTTCTTCAGGAGATCTGGATGCCTTCTACATTCCAGGCTTGCCACAAAAGTTTGATTACAAAGAACTTGAGGTAGCTACTGATAATTTTAAGACCCAAATAGGATCGGGTGGGTTTGGTGCTGTATACAGAGGAACACTTCCTGATAAAACTGTTGTGGCAGTCAAGAAGATAACAAATCCAGGAATCCAAGGTAGAAAAGAATTCTGTACAGAGATTGCAGTAATTGGAAATATTCACCATGTCAATTTGGTCAAATTGAGAGGATTCTGTGCCCAAGGGAGACAACGCTTTTTGGTTTATGAGTACATGAACCGGGGCTCATTGGATAGAACCCTTTTTAGCTGTGGGCCTGTATTAGAATGGCAAGAGAGATTTGATATAGCACTTGGAGCTGCTCGCGGGCTTGCATACTTGCACAGTGGTTGTGAACATAAGATCATTCATTGCGATGTCAAACCAGAAAATATTCTCTTGCACGATCATTTTCAGGCAAAGATCTCTGATTTTGGGCTGTCAAAGCTTCTAACCCCTGAACAATCCAGTCTGTTCACTACAATGAGAGGCACCCGTGGCTATCTTGCACCTGAATGGCTTACTAACTCTGCGATTTCTGAAAAAACTGATGTTTATAGTTTTGGAATGGTACTGCTTGAATTAGTGAGTGGGAGGAAAAATTGCTCGTTTAAATCACAAAGTCATAGCATTGATGACACCAACAGTGATGGAGGCAACTCTTCATCCTCATCAGTGATGGGGCTGGTTTACTTTCCACTATTTGCTCTAGAGATGCATGAACAAGGTAGATACTTGGAGCTTGCAGATCCAAGACTAGAGGGGCGGGTAACAAATAAGGAGGTGGAGAAATTAGTACGTGTTGCCTTGTGTTGTGTTCATGAGGAGCCAGCACTGAGACCAGCTATGGCCACTGTTGTTGGGATGTTGGAAGGTGGGCTTCCATTAGGTCAGCCAAGAGTGCAATCCTTGAATTTTTTGCGCTTTTACGGCCGCAGATTTACTGAGGCTTCCATGATAGCAGAGGAAAACAGGCCAAGTGATTTCATTCTATTCCAACAAGAAAAAGCTTCTCATTGTAGTACAACTGGCTCAAATACATGCCTTTCTTATGTCTCTTCACAACAAATTTCTGGCCCTAGATAATGTGAATGGTTTTGATGTATGCACTTATGTACACTAATTGTAGTGAATGCGGGGGTGTATGGTGTATGGTGTTTGTTGTTGGGAACTAAACTTAGCCGCTGTTCTCTGAACCAGAAATTGTGTATGTCTCCTCTAAAAGATCCGAATGTAGGGTGGATGGCTGGCTGACTGTATTTTATTTGGCTAGCGTAAAATATTTACTTGAGTAAATATGTAGATTACATGGAAATTAAATGTTAATTTTGCCTCGTTTTTTTAAATCTTTTTGGACTTTTATGTTATTCTTCTGTCTACTATTGCTAGACCTATAGTGTTAGACTACTGAAAAGTTACAAGGTTGCACCTTGCCAAATGTTGCTCTAGGAGGCTGGCACAGCATGTGGTTCCCTATATCCCATGATGGTTTGTTTTTTGGTAGTTCAGTTACATTTTTTTTTTTTTTTGCATAGGCTCTTGATTTATCGAACTCCTTCCAGATCACTTTTCTTTTTTTTTTTTTTTTTTCCTTCTAGTAATCTATAGTTCGTTTTTGACTTTGTGAGGAAGACATGAATTGTGAATGAAATTATCTTCTAATCCTGTTATCCTTCTTTTTATGTAAGATTGAAAATTAGTTGTTTAGATTCTCCTGCAACAGTATCTTTTTCTTTGGTTCAGTTGTGACAATTTTTGGCTCTGTTCAGGACCCAGCTTGACTGTTTACCCTTTTTTTTCGGTGTAATTCTTTAGTAATTTGCTTCTTGGACTACTTCAAGTTAGTAGTTCAAACATTACCAGGTGGTACTTCCTCCTTTCTGCTTATTGACAAGGTTGGAATAAAACATATGATATGAAATTGATAAATTCTTATGACAAACAGTAAGCCTATCTGATCCTCATAACATTCAAAGAATGCTGTCTTTTCCCCAAGCTTTTAAACATTCTTGGGATGTGTTATTCTTTGGACATATCAAGCAGCAAATATGGCATTACGCCCATATTATAGACTGGAACTATATCTATGGATCTGTGTTTTTACTCCTTACTTCTAGTTGCTGCCTAAATCCTATCCTTATATATCAGCTGGCATTTTGGAACTTGACCATTGTCTACTTTGCAAATTCTGGAAAGAGATTGAATTCGACCAAATACTCGAGTATTCATTATTATATACCTTGTAGTTGATTTGAGCAGCATCTATTTCATCAATTTTTGTTATGCATGATATAATTCTCTGCAATTCACATGGCAGCTTGCGAAGAACACTTTTCTGAGAAATGAGCGCACATTCTCGAGAAAGATCTTGGAAATGGTCTTGGCACTGGCATTAGAAAGGGCAATGTCAAAACAAAAAATACTGAGCTCTTATGTTTGTAAGGTCAATCATGTCTCATTTACTGTGATGACTGGTTCCCTTTCTCTGTGTTTCAAAGTTTGTTTATGCATGTGCCTTCTTTTTGCCCAACATTTTTTTATTGAACGGATTCTGTTATTTGAATGCACTCTCCTGGAATTTCTGGTGTATGCAGCCCCTTGTTTTGTGCTTTTTTGACTCTTAAGAACTCGAAATTTGGAATCTGACAAGGCCCTTGTAAACTACAGATATACTGGGGACACGGTATTATTGGCATTGAATCAGCATCAAATCTTTATTTTGGGAAGCATCCATCTCTCCTGAGCTTGGCCGAGTCTTCAATGCTTGCTGGACTTATACCTGCACCAGAGCTTAGATCACCACTCAGGGATCAAACAAGGTTTAAACTAATGCTTCACTAAAACTAATCGTGTTTGTTTAATTATCATACATTCTCTGTTTCTAAATCTTTCAAGTTCTTTTCTGGTTCAAGCTGTATTTTTTTTGCTTTTAATGCCTGATGCCTGACTGATTTTCATGCCTTCATCTTATGAAGAAAAAAAAGGACAAGCTTAAAAAAACTGACCTCTGTCTTTATGATAGTGGCAAAACCTTCCAAGCCAGAGTTTTGAAAAGGATGGTGGAAGTTGGCTGTCTTGATATCGAGATGGCACTTCTGACACTGAGACAACCTCTTTATCTACATCTTAGTAGGCCAGAACATGCAGATGGAATTTCAGACCTGTTGTCTTTATCTGGGTTGGTACGTCAAATATTTCATGTTTATACTCTTCTGTTTTAGATTTACATGACACGACCATCAATGGCAAATAGATAAATTTAGTTCGAAGATTTTAATGTAAGAAGTTTCAAGATGACAAAAGCAGTCAGGGATTTAAGTATGGTTTTGATTCTTTATGACATCGATATTTATCTTTGAGATAACATCCATTACATCCACAACCATGATAAACGTGGCATGACCGCAATTTAAATCCCAATAGCAATAACTCATTGGCCCAGTTTTTATCTGATTTTTTTTTTCTTGTTTGTTTCCTAGGGAGTTGAAGAGAAGAACAAACAGAATGAAGAAGGTAAAGAATCAACATTCAAAGGAACATGGGACTGGGAAAAAGAAAGCAAAATATGGGAAGTAAGTGAAGATATGGAAATATGGGCTACCAAGGTTCAACTCTGAAATTCAGGTAAAAAGCTCCTTGTTTGAGAAGAAAAGCTGAACCATTTTCTCGTTTATGGGTTTTGAAGGTCCATTTGTTTTCATTATAATTTGTGACCTAAAAATGAAACCAAATTCTTTTATCTTTTGATGCTTTTATTTCAGATCATAGACTTTTAATTATTACATTATTATTTAACATTTTATCCTGTAACTGACACAAAGGAAGAACATTGCTACCTATTATCTCCTAGAGAGCAAACAAATAAAAATTAAGTTTCCACATATTCTTACACAGGAATAATAACCTCATTTAGGACAATAAAGAAAAACATGCCAATAGCTAATACCAACGTGCTTGACTCACATTTCTTGAGTACTGCAATAAAAGGAGCACATCATGCATCTTAAATCAAACCGAAATATGAGGGTTGTTCAAGATCTCATAATTCCATGGAGTATTTGCGTTTTTGGTGTTTCCATGAAGAAAATTTGAAGGAGATTTTTAATAAAGCATTGATTTAAAACAAACGATTGCCTTCTTTGCAGTCTCATAAATCATAAACCCATGATCCTTTGAATAAGGATGTAAAAGAAAATATTCTTCTATTTTGGATGGATTTAAAATACCTGTTTTTGTCACTTGCATTCCTGATCTAGGGTTATGTTTAAATTCAAAGATCCATTGATATTTGAAAGGGGGTGAACAAATATTTAAATCAATTTTTTAAGCGGATTAAACGTCTGAAAGAAATTCTAAAGCTCGGGCCGAACTCTAATTGCTTTTAAACCATTTTTATTCTGATTTTATGTTAATAATTTAAAATTTTTACTTATTGATTGAAAGCCGTATTATGCACTTGACCATTTCTAAAGCCTAACCCATTTCACACAAACTTTCTGTTCCTAACCTAGAATTCCTAATCTCACCCGCAGAACACTCGTCCACTTTCTCGTTCTCTCTTGAGCATTGCTGCAAGCTTTGGCCCAACATTTTCACTCTTTCACTCTATTTATCTCGTGATTTCATTGAATTTCCAAGCCTCTTCTCCTTCGTGTAAGGTTCCCTCCTAAATCTCAAAAGCTTATCCTTATTTTTGTAAGTATGTTATATAATTTTCCAGTTAAATTCCTTGATGCTTTTTTTTATTTGCCGTGTTGTAGTTAGTGGATGTCTGCAACAAGAACCCATTCGATTTGTTCAGTTTTAATCCTCATAGTGACTCGACTTTTGTTGATCTGTTTCAGATCAGTTGATGGGTTTTCTGTTTTTTTTTTTTCCATCTGTTTAATTTGAGTATGATTGTTTATGTGATTTAATTTTAGTTTGAATTTGATCGATTATACTTGTTATAATGGTCATTAATTTTGTTAATTTAATATCAGATATTTAATATGGAATATCAGTATTATTTTTTAAAAATGGGCGGGCTTTGGATGGCCGGGCACTCATTTGTGTTCAAGGCCGGGTTTGGGCATGTAATCTAGCTTGTATTTGGAATCTGATTGGACACACAAGCTATTGTTGTATTGTCTAAGCCCGGCAATCTCGGCCATGAAGGTGTCTACCCGATTCCTATCAGCCGGGGTTTTTTGATGTCTTCTGTCACTGTTAAAGTCAAACGGCACAAAAAGAGCTTGCACTAGATTTGGCATATGCGGAGGTTTAATTTAACTTAAGAAATATGTGGGAAAGAAGGAAAGCCCAAGGAATCCTAGTTTGAGTAAGAGAAGGAAAATTATTGGACTAAAGAAGGCAAACTCAAAAATCCCTCTCTCTATAAATATATATAAATCTGTTTAACTTTAAACTTTTAAAAGAAAGCCAGACGAATAACCAACCATCCAAGCCTCAATTCATGAAGATCATTGAAAAGAGTTTCCTTCTTAATCAATCAGGATCGGTCAAGATCATTCTGGAAGAACATGATGATTTCTGGTTCATTTACAACCTTATTGGCAAAGGTGACACAATAATCACCAACACGACCAGGAAAGTTGTTCAGGGAAAAAACTCTGCCACTCGAGTCAAAATCGAACTCGAAATCAAGGTCACGGATGTCGATTATGAGAAAGAGTCGTCTATGGTGCGCGTGCGGGGTAGGGTCGTGGTGGGCAATAATGGAGTCATGGTCGGGGCGTATCACACCCTGGAAATCGAGAGGAACAAGGAGTTTGAGCTTAGGAAGAAACTGTGGGACTCGGACGCCGTCGAAACTCTGCGCGAAGCTTCTGAAAAAGCATCGAGAGCCGACCTAGCGGTGATAATCTTGCAACAAGGGTCAGCTGAAGTGTTTTTGGTCGGACGAAAGACAACCCTCTGTGCAAAGATTCATGAGGCTTCAAAAACCGAGAATAAAACCGCCCCAAACAAGTTTTACGAAAAGGTTTTTCAGGTTTTCGTAAAGCACGTGGATTTCGACACCGTTCGTTGTGTCGTGTTAGGAAGCACGGATTCCATGAAAGAAGAGTTTCGGGGCTATTTGTTCCAGGTAGCACAAAAATCGAAGATGAAATCAATACAAGACAACAAGTCACAGATCGTAACGGTAAATATAAGCAAAAACGGTACTTTGAAAGAGATTTTGCATGGTAACGAAGTGATTAGGTTGATTAAAAATACAAAAGCCTCGATGGAAATCAAGGCTTACAAGGAGTTCTTGGACCTGTTATTGACCGATTCAGATCGTGCATGTTACGGGCCAAGGAGTGTGGAGACAGCAAACGAGATTATGGCAATCGAGACCCTTCTGATTACGGATGATTTGCTAACCAGTAAAGAGATTAAATTGAGGCAAAAATACAAGGAGTTAGTGAAATCGGTGAAGAAAGCGGGAGGGAAAGCCGTTGTCTTCTCGTCTATGCATGTTTCAGGAGAGCAATTGGCGCAGTTGACTGGTATTGCAGCAATTCTGAGGTTTCCATTGCCTAATCTCGATGAACTTGTACTTTGATGAAAACCTATAAATTTACCCTGTTTTTTTTTTCTTATTTTATTAATTTACTCTATTAATTCGAGTTCAAAAAATCCTGCAAACACAAGTAGGAAAGTGTTGCAACGAAGGGAAATATGTTGCCAAACAAGACTGCCAATATTTTTAGGCATTCTGCCACCATTAAAGAAAAACACGAGTGCTGGTAGGCGGCAACTGCAAAATCTGTAGCCAATGAAAATTGCCGTACCTGGTTCATAAACCTAGCAAAAGGATTGTGAATTTGGGGTTTGCTGGGCTGCGGATTCTAGTCTAAGAAGGCCGAAACCCGAAAACAATGAATTTGGTGGTGGCGGTATCTTGGTTGCCAGTGAATTATGTTTGTGCATTATTATGAACTCTTCTTCTCCAGCATAACCGTATAGATTTTATTTTACATTATACGTAACTTACCATGCTATCTTTCTAATGGATTCCCAAGTATATATTTTGTTGCTTTCATGTCATTATACCTAAAGCTTACTGCTTCAAATTTGAAGCTGTTCCTCATAGAGGACTGAATTATACATACAAAAAATATCAAGACAAGGCATATATATATATATATAAGTATATTGCACTATAATATATTTATTGAAGTTTAAATTATTTAAAAAATATGAGTTCCAAATTTTAATAGATAATGGTAGTTAGCAAACTTATAGAAAGAATCAAACCATACATTATTATTTTCTTGTAATAAATTCAAAAAAGAACTAACGAATGAAAAGTTGTGAATGTCTGAATAACACATCGAGAATCACCGTATAGAGAGGTATTTTGGCAATTAGCAAAATTCATTCATCAAATTAATTACTAATTATTGTATTTAATATAAAATATTTATATAAATGTGTGTTTGCTGATGGATGTTTTTCATAAACTCTCTTTGAAATTATTATGCTAGGCATGTTACAATTTTTAGTAAATTAAAAATCATCGAATTAACTATTAATTACTACAGTTAATATAAGTGCATTGCTACGAAAATAGTAAACTTAATTAAACTCAACAAAGACAGATTTCAAAATTGCTTTATTTAAGTTTATTGTAGTCAAATAAGTTGTTATCGTTTAATTTGTATTCGAATAAACACTTATATTAAAAATATTGATTTAATTAAAAGGTTTGTATAGATATAAATTAAAAGTTAAAGAGTTTATTTGGATAAAAATTAAAAGTTAAAATGTTTATATTTATAAAAATTTAAAGATTAAAAGTTTATTTAAATATAATAATAATAATAACAATAATATAAGGATCTTAAATAAAATTATAAACTTCAGAGTTTTTTTTTATTATTATTTTAGTCTTTATGCTCCTATAAATAATTTTTTTCTGATGTTGCATGGATATCTTATTCGATTTAGATATAGGTATGAAATATAATAATTTTTTAAATTTTAAAATACGGTTTAATATTATAAATAATTATATATTGTATATAACTGAAATTTTTTATGATAAAATATATCAATGTAACATAAAAGATAAAACATACAAATTTTAACATAATATATACAAAGCTTAAGTTGTTTAACATGACTCTTCTTGTTAAACACATTTGGGGGTTAGGGTTGTCGAGAAATAAGAGACAATGGCTCGATAATTTAGTTGTTACTCTTTTTCATATAACAAAATTAAAAAAAAAAAACAAACCAATAATAAAAAAATATATGACCTAAAGCATAAAAACACTAAATTCCATTATCGAATTCTTAGTTGAATCCAAGCATGCTCAACGCATGCCGATGTTTGATATGGGTATTCTAGACTTTTAGGACCACCCACGCTTCAAAGCATTTTTTTTCTTCATATCCACTTGGCAGGTAAGGACAATTGCCAATCGTTTCATAAGCATAACGAATCACAACAAGCCACGTATATAACAGCGTGCACGACCCAATCAAAATTAAGTCCTCCAACAGAACGTCAAAGTCAGCGAAACGCTATAAAAATTGCCGATGGAAGCACCGAGCGCTTGGTAAAGAAGGCCCTGGAAATTTTCTCATGGCTTACGTTGAGCGAGGTCAGGATCCTTCTCTCTTTTTTCTCAATTTTCTTTTTTTTTTCATGATATTTTAATTTATGGTTTCAGTTATGTGATCTTTCAGTTTCATTCGAAATCTATTTCCAGTTGTTTTTTTTTTCCTTATAATTTGTGATTTTTTTTGGGGGTATTGAAATATAATATTGTGGGAACCCGTATTGTTATGGGAAGAGAAAAGGATGAATTTCTTTTATTTACGTAATCAATCAGATGATTTGTGGATCGCAATTTCTTTTGAGTTGATGCTAATTGAAGTTTTAGTCTGTAATTCGACAATGAATTTTGATGAGAATTCTTCAAGTTTGGAACAACCTATAATTTTGGGTTTTTTTTTTTTTTTTGTAATATGAATTTGACTGGGTTATTCTTCTTATGCGGCTTTTAAACCGCTGAAACGGATTGATCCGCTAGACTTTAGCTTAGTTTGGCATTGTAGTTGGGAAACCACGGTGAAAAGACCCCCTTTTTTATGGTAACTTTTAAATTCGGTTTCAATTAGAAATTTGGAATCCATTTGACATTGTAGTTGTAGTCCAGTCGAACTCGAAACCATAGAATTTTTAACCAAAATCATGATGCGCTCATGACAGTGTTCGTGGGTGCTTTTCGTCAGCATCGGTCGATCATCCCCAAAACTTTTTAATGGTTTTTTGCATAATTCCTCTCTTTTGGAATATCCACCATTTTATTTCTTTTAAAGATTCAACTTTTTATGTTAGAGAGCCATGCGCCATTGAACTAGCCTTTCTGCAGCTTGTTTGATTTATTGCCTCTAGTGGGTGTTACTGCTAAAGCTGTGATATTTGACGACGGTTGCTTCCTAATTTGTAATGCTATTACAAATTCAAAAGAGTTTCTTTATGTTCTTCCTCATGTAGTCTTTGAGAGTGTATTTTGTATTGTAAATTCCAGCGACGTTGTAGTTGTATTGATTATCAGTCTTGGGCTCTTGGCTTGATTTATAATGAAAACTGATGGCAACATTCTTAAACCGTTGTATAGAGTTTATGGCAGACGATCATTGCATAGCATTCTCAGGCCTCATTAGTTATTTGGAGATAAATTTTGCCTTGGTGATAACAGAGTGTTCTTGTTTTATGAACTTAGCATATCCAAGGTAACACCTCTCTCTTCATTTATCATGAAAAATTTGTTTATTCATGGTTGTTCAGGTGTTGTGAAATCAAAACGGTCAATTTGGCGACTGAGAACCATCACTGATTTCTTTTGGGCAATTATCAATTTCATAGGAGTGTTTTTTTCAACCATGTTCTCGGTAAGATTTTCAATTTCCTTTGTCAGTGATCAATGAAGGATTATTTTTGTTTAATCTGCATCAATCAAGTTGAAACTTGAAAGTTGGACGTGCATCAGATGGAAAAGTCGGATGCCTACAGAAAAGGCTCTGGTTCAAGCAAGAAATGGGATGGTGGTTCGGGAGGACCTGGAAGTGGACCATATGGTGGTGGTGGTGGCCCGCGCCGACCACCGCGTGCACTAGACAATGTTCGAGGAATTGATCATAGTATGTGATTAGCCTTATTTTCGTTTACTTTTGCTGTGAAACTTCCAATTATCTGTTGTTTGTCACCATTACATGCTCTTCTCTTGTTCTCTTTTTTCCTTTTAATTTGTTTGCTAAAATAATTGTTTTTCCGCTGGTGCTCTATTTCAGGTTCCCTTCCTGCCTGCGGCTCTTGCTGTGGTGGCTAATTGTGGTATATTTGTTTTGCATACACTGGTATATTATATCTAAAGTCCTTTATTTTATGTAAGAATACTTTAAGTTGTTAATGTCAAATCGATTGTCTATGAAAATATATAACATTGAACCTCTAAAAAACCAGGATCGTTTTGTTCACTCTTGAACTTTTCCCCCTTAATGATCTTTCGGCAAGATATTTTGCTACTTAGCATGCTGACATAGATCTATGTAAAACTGTTGGATTTGATTCACTCGAGAAACACGGTTCCATTTGGAATATCAAGAAAGCATTTTAGGTAAATTAGTAGATCAAGCTAGCAGGGGCAAGACTCATAGCCCAGCTCGACTCACCCTGTGGTTGATGACCCCAAACCAACCCTAGGCCCTGGTTAAGCTACCACATGATGGTCCTGATCCACTGCAGCATCCAGTGTTTATTTAGAACCACAAGACAACGAGATTAAATTTAACCAAACCTTCCTTTTCTTTTACGTTCTTCATCTCCTTACAGAAGGGATTATTATATGAAGGAAAACTACCTCTATTCGGTAGAAAGCTTCAGAAACTTGAGATTCAGAGCAGCAATGGAGCTTTTCGTAGCAGGTTTTATTTCATTGGCTTAAAAACAAAGAAAACTGATGTATACCTTGTTCTCTGCTACAAACCACGTAATGTATTAGGCAATAGAGAGAATAATAATGGAAAGCAGCAAGGACTTGTTATGGCAGGTGTTTGTTCGTATGAAAAACTAAGATCTTCTTTGCACCAACTTTGACATCCAAGGTTCGGAACCGTAACTGTCCCATGTAAGAAGCATCGTGGCTGGCCCTGAATTCTATGTAAATCCTTTTGTCCAAACGGGTACATTGTATATCAGAATCCCACAACCAAATGAAATCCCCATTGTCGTTAAGGCATAAACGTAAGCTCTCCAAGGGTGCAAGCTTTCTCTCATAGCATTGAACTCAGCGATGAAAGTGGAAACTGTACTCAAACAACCCAGAAATCCTAACTGTATCCCTGCTGCAACCGTGTCGAAGTTCTCGGTGTTTACCTGAAAACAATTACTACAGTTCATGCTCAAATTTTTCTGAGAAGGGAAAAAAGAAGATAATATAATCTGGTTGAAAGCATGGCTGCATAATTATTTGGCAAATGAGGATATGCTTTGTGCCAGCATAAGAATATATCATGATTCAGATAAGGAGGCACTACGTAGCCATCTGTATGGTGTTACTGTGGAAGCCTATGCGGATGTGCATGTGTCATGCAATTGAGTGAGATTGGTGAATTGGGGATAAAAAGTACGGACAGAACAGAAACCCATTCAATGAATCCTTACCGCCTTTTCCATTGTAGAGAGTCCTGCCATTAGAGAAGCAGCAGAAACATTGGCGATCAAAGTCCCAAATGGAAGCCATATCAAAATCCTAGACCTTCCTATTCCACGTCCATTAAATCGAGCTAAGAACCACCTGATCCACACTCCTAAAGGTGCAACTAAGCAAGCCAGCCACAGTTGAGCTCCACTGCTACCGCTGCCAAATTCCTCCTTAAGCAGTGCTCCACTCACACTCAATAACACACTTAGAACTAACAATAACACCACCGTTGCTAACAAATGACGTCTGACGCTGTTGATCCTCCAATTACAATCAATGCTAGGGACTTCCTTTTTGGTGCTTGTATTCAGCCTTCTGAGAAACCACCTCAAACCCTTGGCTGTCTCGATCCCAAAAATGATGGAATAAGCTACAAGAAACAAGCCTGCAAGACCCGAATTCAACTTTTGCGGATGTGTTGAGCCCAGAGAAGACCACATTTTTCATTAGTTTTGATTATGCAAACAAAAAAAATCACTTGCTACTTACCAATGAGAAACCCAAGTACAGCTTGCACCCAGAGGCCATTTATACTGAGATCAAGCATTTTTTGATTCCAACCACTGAAAGTCGTAACGCTTCCCAAGTATCCAGTAGTCAATCCAATTGCCAAAATATCAGATACCTGAGATATGTCTCCTTTGAAAACAACTCCCCACCACCCCATCAAGAAAGAACCAACCTGTACGAACATGTAACTAAGTTCCCGAGAAAAATAAAAAAAAAAGAAAAAAAAAAGAGAAATCCAAAGCAAATGAAAGTCTATTTGCAAGTGCAAAAATCCAACCCTAGAGATCATCCAATCTATCTCAAAATGAGGTCTTCCAAACCTATGGCTGGAAAGACCTGTCCACCACGGCAACTTCATTGGGTTATCTTTAAATATCCAGAATCTATGGATAGAAATTAAGTGCTTTGAGCAGCATGTCCAGTGCACAAGCCTCTCACAGCAGCATTCATAAACGGTAGCTCCTACTCTAGCATATCATCAATATATCATTGCCAACATTACAGAGCACAAATTGCTCGATTAGCATTAGACAAACCAAGTCTGAATCCTTATAAAAAAAAGTCCGAATCTTGTGGCAGTGCAATAGACCAAAACGTTGCATGCATGCATGGCTGTGCCAGTTGTGTGTGCACCATATAACCATAAACCGTCACTCATTACAAAAAGCGTGTGAGTCGGAGAGAAAGATACCATATTAGAAGGAAGGTTGGGGTATACAATGGTCTGATTGCTGGTCACACCTGAAACGCTAGGTCCAAATAGTTTTTCAAGCAAATATCTTGTGAAAACCTGCAAAACTATCAAAAGTCAGTTTTACCAACAAAATATATTCTTCCTTCTGTTTTAATTTAACTATCCAAAATCAGAAATTTGGAATCAAGGAATGAAGAAAGTGGCTCTTTACAGGCCACAAAAAGGACTAAAACCTCAAATGCTAACCCTTACTAGTACAATAAAGTAATGGCTGCTATTATTTTTCCCATTTGACCATTTTGCTAACCCTCAGTGCCTCCATTAATGAAAATCAACAATCACTTAAATAATGCAAACACAACGGCTTGCTGTAAGAAGAAAAAAAAAAATCCTGTTATGCTAACTTCCAAGCACAAAGTTATTATGAAGACATTTGATCTACCAACGGAACTTTCCACCTTAACATCTCTTTTCACCGATTATCTTCAAAAAGAAAAGGAAAACATCGGAAGGTAGAGCAAAATCAAACCAAATAACTCTATTAAGTTTTGCTGGTTATATTGCTGACTGTTAACAGAAAAGAACAATATTTACTGTAAAGTGTCGCAGCCATTTGCTTATATTGATGACAATCAGATATAAAAAATGTTATGATCACAATATTCAAACAATCAATACCAAAAGTTGTGAAATTCGCCAAATGATCTGGTAGCCAATGCCTTGTTACTGAATGAATATGATATTATAGGTTACAAAATGCTACCATTCAAACAAAAAGCAATAATTTCAAGTAAGAAATTAAATGGCATATTTCATTCTATTCAATGAATGCGAAAATAAGAACATATACAAGAATTCTATCCAATGTAATAATTTCCAGGTCACCAATCTAATTAACTCAAGAATAGAAGTTCAAGTGTACTACCCCAAGAATTCCAAAAACAGCCAAATGAATAAGACACGATAAGTACTCCAACAACAGAGGTAATCCTTGTTTTTCCTGCACGTGGAAGCATGAAGCACCAAATGTAATTTAGTTAGCCTAATTGAAGTTTGATAGGCATACCATCATTAACAATCACACCAAGCAGAAAAAACTTAGGTTAAAGCTCACTTGTTTTTTGTCCCCGGAGCACTTCAGCGGATCAACTGGAAGGGTAGATATGACATCCTCTGGCACAGGTGATGCAACAGAGACTGTATGTAATTCTGCTGGATGAATAACTGCCCCACTTTCCGTTGCACAATCGATAGACAAGCAGAAACTACTACTCACGCTGTGCCTATCGCTGTGAAGAGCCCGATCACCAATATCCCCTGCCTCCGAAACAGTCTCGCTTTGAATGTCATCATCGACTTGAAAGGGAATGACACTTGATACACTAAAAGACCGCTTCCTTAATGAAGACCCAAGACTGCTTGTCCTACTAAATGCTCCAGTTCTTGTAGGTTCAGGGCTATTAATATCATGATCCATAACCCACCTGCCTGAAATATCAGATTTCATTCCTATTGGTAAAGCTTTCCCGAAAGAACTTGATGTTTATTCACAAAAAAAAAAAATGAAATTGAAGTGGTACAGGTCTTGATGATAATATGCTTGGTTTAATTATAATCACAGCATCAATAAAAGATTGTCAAGTACTTTATTAAACAAGAGTCCACACATATAACAACAAGCGATGCTACTTAGAAAAATACTCATAACAAAGGTCTATCTGGAAGACAAAAACATAAAGGGAACTGCATTTGTCACCATTAGAAGAACATATTTGAGAGATAAGGAAAAAAATAATAATAAAAGGACCTACTTGGATTGTTTGCTAAATACTTTAAATATTGAATAGGAAGAAATTTATTTTTTGAGATAAAATCATTTGCATGACTTCCTTGCGCTTAAAAACATAAGCATCACCTAACACTGATCTTATCTGAAGATTTTCCCTCATAAATTAGAGTCGTTCCGACAGATAAGCAATCGTAACATGCTGGGGTATTGCATGGTATCCTTTTTTAAGATTAATAATTACAAACCAGATAGGGTGAAGGCCATAACCAAATGATAGCTACATGTTATTTCCAAAAAGAGGTCTCGGATTCAAATCCCCAATTATCATACTCAAACATCGAAAAAAATCTGAAAAGAGATAGATGGAAATTTGATATGATCTAGCTGCAACATGCCTTGGCACTGAAATGGAACCACTCAAACAGAACTAGGAACATAACAAATTTTAGGAAAGGTATAATTCTATCACATGAAGCAGAACCTGATTCTAATAAGTGGGTTCCAAGACGTCTCCTCCACAACACCTCATGTACTGGGCCACATTCATCCCTTCCCGCATCCAAGGGAGGCATACCTTCAAGTGACAAAACTTTGCAGGACCCTTAGGTGCCCATGTAAAGGACAATACTTTTGATTTAAGCAATTGCGGGAGATGACAACCATGCCTCGGTGCATAGGGTGACACAAAGGAGACGCCCGGTCATCACAGAAACTGGTCATATGCAAGCTTAGTCAATTTATTGCAACAAAAATGGTTAGCGAGGACCAATCAAATGTGGAACAACAAGGGTATTTACCGACTCAATACTAATAAATTCTTACATATATTTTTTAGACATTAAAAACATATCAAAAACCCTTGTAATTTTTTTTCTCGTTCCTTCATTGTTCTAGGTTTTTTTTTTTTTTTAAAGAATGTATGAACAAATATAACAACTAATAAAATTTATATTTTGATAATTCCTTATCAATATAAGGGGTAGGCAACCACAAACAAAAAAAAAAAAAAAAAAAGCCCTTTTGAAGATCAGCCAAAGAAAAGGTTCCAATAATTGAAGTGGTTATGGTAGAGTGAGGGAGAAAACATGACAGCCAATCAGATAAGACAAACAAAGCATGAACCCATGATTCTTTTCTAATAATCTGCCATTAAATTAAAGTGGATGTGGATCCCATCTTTGATGAAGAAAAAAAGAGTGATTACATTGTGTTCAAAAAAGATGCTTTTGAAATTTAATTGGGGAACAATCTCAATAACCATAAATTAACATCCTCCTCAATAGTCTTAAAGATGTGTTCTCCACTAACATAACAAACCAGGAAGAAACAAAAGACGAAAATTTACATAAAAAACTACAATAAACCCAGCTTTAATCCAATTGCGTTTCAGATGAAATTCCTGAAAATATTAAATCTTTATAGAATAGAAATCTTAAAAAGGCAAAGCTTTTCCACTTTTTGCTCTAAAATAATAAACATATATATATATATATAATTGAGAACGTAACAGCAAATTAAAAAGGCCAGATAAATAAAAGCGAAACTACATGAACAAAAGTTTATATATAAAGCAAAGAAACAAGAAAGAAAGGACAAAAAAAAGGAGGGGGTCGAATAAAATCACAGCAAAAGTTGAGTTACACTGCCCATTTACTCTAATATAATGCGTTATTAAATAGTAATAATATGAAGAGGAGAGAAGTGGCCTACCAAGTTAAGGTTTGAACGCACAGAGAAATGAAACAAGAGACTAGAGGGGATTCAAATCATTCAAAAGCAAACAAACTCGTCAGGAGGAAGAACCCATGAGGGAAAGAAAATAGGATTTGTTGTGTAATGTAGAGTCAAAGTTTTCAACAAAGAAAAAAAAAACAGAGTATGAGTTTTAATGGGTGTGATGAGATTTGAATGTTTTTCGATGGTTTGGAAAGAGTTTTTTGGGGGAGGGATTTAGAATTAAAACTGAAATGAACGAGGATGTTTAATGGAGATTTGGTTTCAGGTAATGAAGAACCGTGGACCTTTTGGATTTTTATATAAAGAAAGTAGACCAGAAGATCCTGTGTTAGCCACTTGGCTTTGATGCGTTTCAGTTTGACTTCCCCTCTGTCTGCTTACACCATCGTTCCAAAAGCGTGCAATTGAAGTTGTGCTTACACGGATGAAAATAATACACATTAATAATTTTTATTAAATTTAATAAATTTTAATAATATTATTATTTTAAATATTTGTCTTATACTATATATTCATATTTAACGAAATGAAACAAAACAACTGGTCACGAACCATGTGCAATCATAGCAACGTTAATAAATCCCTAAACAAACAGTAGTAAAATAAATAGATGGTGAATTTTTTTAATTTAATAAAAATAATTTATTAAATTTAAAATAATAATCAAATAATATTTAATCAATAATTACAAATGCTAATTAATTAAATCCATAAGTTAAAACAATTTAAAATTTTAAGTTTAAATCTCAATTGCAGCTTAAAAAAATTAAAAATCAAAAATCAATGGTGAAAACAGGAAAAACGCAACTAACCACAGTGCACAACTCTTATTATTATTATTATGCATGTGAGGTCATGTCATTAATTATTTTGGTTTGAATTTGTGGTGAACCATGTCATTGATGGTTCATTTAAACAATTAATCTGACTATGTGCTTCATTTAGTTTAGCATTAAATGTTTGGTCCAAATCCTATTTTGGACGTAAATTTTTAAAACAATTTTAATTCAAGGCCAAATTTGACTGCCACAAATCTGTTAACGGTGGCTGAAATATAGCAACGTGTCAACTAAACGTATTTTTATAAAAAAAATCATTTAATTGTACAATATTATTGCATGATATAAAAAATTATAAAAAATTATATAATATAAGAAATAATATAAATATAATTAAAATTTATAAATACAATTTATTAGTACATTAACTCACTAAATTTTACATAATTATACAATATAATATATGAATGCAAGATATGTGCGGTTTATTTATCTCCAAAGAGGAAACTAAAGCTAAGCTAACGACATAAAGCAATGTGGCCCAAACTTGGCTCTGGATTACAATTTCAATTTTTTTAATTTATTATTGAGGTTCAATTTTGAATTAATTTATAAGTTTATTTTATTATTTAAAAATTATTAAAATATTAAAATATTTTTATATTAATAATTATATATTTTAAAATTTATTTAAATAAATAATTATATATTTTATAATTAAATTTAAATAAAATTATTTTTATTTAATAAATAATTATTTGAATTGAACGGAGCCAACCTAAATCTAAACTCAAGTCAAGCCAGTCAAACACCCACCAAACGAATAAAACACAAATTTCTAAACCGTCAGATCCAATCCACCACATCTCTACCCTCCGATTTCCAACAACCGGGTCCCAAGGCAGCCAATGAAACCCAAAAAAAGACCGCTCCCAATATTCTTGGCGCACCCAAAAAAACCCCAGGGCAAAAGGAAAAAAGAAAGAATAAGCTCTGGAGGAAACTTCTTGGTTTTGCTTGGGACTTTCTCTGGAATCATCTGGAAGCCAATGGCTGAGACCACTAGCACCGAGAGATCCACTGGCACAGTCAAATGGTTCAGTTCCCAAAAGGGTTTCGGTTTTATAGCTCCCGACCACGGCGGCGACGACCTTTTCGTCCACCAAACGTCTATTCTTTCCCAAGGCTTTCGCACCCTTTCCGATAACCAGCCCGTTGAATTTTCCGTCGATTTAGGCGAAGACGGCCGCGCTAAGGCCGTTGATGTGACTCCTGTCCCGCGATCTCGCCGACCTTTCCGTGGTAGTCTTGGTGGTGGAAGGAGTGGGAGAGGTGGTGGTGGTTATAGGAGAGGGGGAGCCGCCGCGTGTTATAATTGTGGAAGGATGGGGCATGTAGCGAGGGATTGTTATCATGTTGGTGGGAATACGAGATACAGTGGCGACCGTGGGCATGATGTTGGAAGTAGAAGATACGGCGGCGGTGCTGGTCGAGGAGGAGGAAGACAAGCAGGGGGGCAATGTTTTAATTGTGGAGAAGAAGGTCATTTTGCAAGGGATTGCCGTAAATAATGCCCAAAGAAAAAAATCGAAGATTTCTATGACTACATTATTTTGGGAGTATTGGTAATTTTGTGGTGTTGTTGCAAATGGGATTTATCAGCAAAAGAAGAAAAAATCGGAAAGTTCTTCATTTTTCGCGATTATATTTGTCTCTTCCTACTTGTTTGAGTGATTTGGTCAAGTCGGTGAAAAAAAGTTTCATAATTTTTAATGATGCATTGATGTGTTATTATCATTTTCTCTTATTAATAAATTCCTGTTCTTTTTAATCAGTAATTCATAGTCTTTACATTATGTTTGGTTATGTTGATTTCTTGATTTTTTTTCTTTTACTGCTATTTTTAGTACCCATTTTAGTTTGATGCTTGAAAAAGAATTCATCATGTCTTTGGGATATCAGCATTCAATAGGTATTAATGCTAAGGTCTTGTCTTTTGAAAGAGATGGTGAGTTGTTTTGGATTTGTATTTTTTTTTAAATTTCTAAATCTTGAAACATAAACAAATATTGTGGACATTGTTATTTTGGTTGTTTTAGAAAACCATATCATTGAAAGGTACATTGAGAGCAAAATACAATTTCAAGACTTTCTAGAGTTTCGAGGCTCTCTAGTTGCTCGTTGGCTGCATTTTGTTATGACTTATAAGTACCTTAAAAGGCCTTGATGAAGCAATCCGGACAAATATGCATAGACGCTAAACTTATCTGTTTCCTTTCGGAGAGGATGAGGACCAAATCATCTCTGTCTGGTGGTCTTTATAATCCTTATCCTGCTATATAATATTTGAAAGGTTGGTGTTGGATTGGTTAAGATTACATATACAGTCACTTATTGACAAGATTCGATACATGGTCTTAATCTCTAGCTTCTGCCTTTTATGTTAAATTGTATTTCTTTTTCAAGGACTGCTAACATCATTTTGTTCTTTTGATTAATCTTTTCATTCATGCGACAAAAGAAAAAGAAAATGACAAAAATTGTTGCATCTAATACCTTAAACTGTTCTTTACTATGAGCGTAATGATATTGGATCTTTTTGCCTTATCCGTGTCAATGGATCAAAACTTGGAAGGGGTTATTTAAGAATCCAGTATAATGGGGTTGATTTTCGTGTTCCTGTGGCATTTGTAATAGTTAACATATCATTTATTGATTAAGCATAATGGAAATGAGTATCATAGGTGTTGAATAATATTAAACACTGTGAATTTGAACAGACGACCTGTTTCTCAGGTATCATTATAGAGGTATAAATATAACTTGATGCACTATTGAACTTCAGAACTAACTACTTCTTTCTCTTTTTATTGTCTTTTACTCTATAAAGGTTCAGAAAGTTGTTCAGCGATTGGGACAGGAGTTATTTGGCTGTGGCAGAAAACATTTATCGATTAGATTTGCATGATCAGCAATGAGATTGCAAAGTGTTTAGTTGTGAAATTAGTACTTCTTAATTTGGAATTTGAGAATCTCTTAGTGAGCTTACAAGCTATTCACTGTTGTCACACATCTTCTCATAGTTCAAAGGCAAGAAGTAGGCATGTTGTTGATGGCAAGACCTAATCTTTTGTTGTACATTATAATTCTTTCTAGCATAAAATTTTTGGCATTATATTTCATTGAAACCACGCCAAAAAAAGTAATTTTTTTTATGCTTATATCAGATGCATGTTGCTTCAGCAATCAAATTCTGCTTGAATCTTGTGCTTGCAGCTAATGGTCAAATCCAGATTTGGAAAACATATTAGGTTGTTGACTATTCGTGGTTCATGCTAATGCAACATAGTGATTTCTGTTAATCTTCAAGTCCGACTCTATGGATCTTTTTGTGATTTGGGAACTCCGTTTGTGGTGAACTGAGTTAACTAAGACATAAAATTGAATCATAGTTGCCTCCAGTGGATAATGGTTCAGATATTGTTTTGACGAAAACATTTTATGTTTAAGTATGTAGGTAGTAAAGTACGATTGGTATTACTTTGTGGGTTCATATATCGTTCACCAAGGAGCTTTTGTGGAATGGTCTTGTAATTTGTGAGAACTCTTAGTACTAGGGGAATCTGGTAGCCAAGACTTTCCACTCTTACGTGACATAACGTTTAGGTTACCTTGTGACCATTTTGAATCGTTGCAGAAGTTTTCTTAAATCAAATAAAAATGATGTTGAGAAACAGTTTTGTACGTAGATGGTTGTGCAAACCTCCATTTCCCTTGGTCGTCATTGAAGAATTGGCAAATTCAAGGTAATTTATTTGGTTCAATTCTACCGCCCATTTGCTCAATTTGTTCTGACTTATTGGTTTATATGTCAGTGGATACCTTTTATTAATGGTCCATCTGTCAATCAATGAAATAAGTTTTGCTGATCGTGTAACTAAACTATTTAGAGAAGTAAGAAATAGTGAAAAAGTAATTGTTAACTACTCAATGCTTCTGCTGTTTGATAAGTTTCAATTTGTTGCTATGTTACTTGGATTTGGGTGCGAGTGTTTGATACGGGTATTTGTCTAACAAAGGTATGTTCATTTTTTTTATAAGTTTTTCTATGCATTTGGAAGGTCTTTGAAGTGTTATATGTCTATAACCATTTTCGAAAATGTGTCGGACACGGGTGTCGGATATGGATAATTCTAAAAAAAATGAAGGTTGTAGCTACATAGATTTGTCGTGTCATTCAGACTATGCTTCTATTAGTTTTCTTCAGTGTTAGATATAAATTAAGGCTAAGAAAGAAAGACAAGTTGCAGTTCTTTATTCATTTATTTGTTTACAGGACATAATCTGATGAGTTGCTGACCTTATCAGGGTATGTATTTCACTAGTGAATGAACTTCTTCCTTGTACTCACACACGTACGCACAAACATATTAAGGAAAGGACTACCCATGATAGTACTTGGCAGGACATGGTACACGAAGACTGTGTCATTTTGGAAGCAAATATGTTTTTATTAGATCATTACAGGTGAATTTATTGTCATAGCCTTATCTTGCAATTTGAGGATTTGATTCTTTTTCTGTATAATCATTTCATCCTCTTTATTATTTTGAATTCTAAGCATTGGTTGAAAATTCTCAGTTGAAGCGGTTGCTTTAAACAACAGCATAGAGAATGTTACAGGAGGGAGAAAGCAGATTTCATGCTCACTCTGGTGTCCTAGTCTTAACCTTACCCTAATTTGTGCACTGAGGTCTTTGTTTCAAACATATTATGCAAGATTGAGATTGAGTTGTTTCATCAGAATTGTAGAACCAAATCATTAGGACACATGACTTTCAGTTTGATTGTATTTGGTCAATCTGATGTATTGTGTGAGATATGAAAAAGCCTGCTGGGAATTACATGTCAAAAATTTGAAGTTGATTCTTGAGAGTTTCCAACAGAGGTAGTCCAATGGTGTTTGCACAAAATTTATACAACGAACATAGCACAGGCACGAGACATTCGAGTATTTGACTGGATAACCTAAAGATCACTAGTTATTTCAAGTTTTTGGAGTGGCAAGTCAACACTTGACAGGTATTCTCAGTAATATATCTTAGTATCATTTTTAATGGTGTCAACTCTTAAGTGAATGCACCAAATGGAACATTTAAAAGTTAAGTTGGGGGAAAGCTTGGAATCTCTGACCCAGGATGCAAACTGTACCTTCTGTAATTTGTGTATGGTTCTTGGAATCTTAGTAGAATAATCACCGGTTCGATTTGGATCTAACCCTCTTCCCTAATTTTGACTGGAATTAAGGGATGCAGTCGCCTTGCAGCACAAGATCTTGAGCATCATGAGGTAATCAACCTTCTGTTTCTGGCTTTACCTCAGAAAAAAAATGTCATGTTTAAATATGTCAATGCGGTGTGAGAATCTATAATTTGATTGTTTTTTGTTATTTTCTGTTCTCCTTGGTTCTATTTTAGTCCCTTGGGGGACTATAAAATCAAATTCTTTATTGACATTAATGTTTGCTGTGTCCAAAGTCCAAATTTAATGCCAAATATCTGAAACTCTTGACTATGCATCAATTGACAATCTTACTTCTTTTTTTATTTTTTCTTGTACTTGATAATATACATACATATATATATATATATGGAGAGGAGGACTATCTCACTGTGTTTAAAGCAGCACAAAAGACTTCCTTTCCTTTTTACCAGTTAAGGAATTTAGCCCCACAAGCAGTAGGACAAGGACACATCATTGCAGAAGCACAACATATTTTCTCAATGTTACTTTTTTTTTTCCCCCAATAGCAGGCTTATCTCATTGTAGAAAGAAACTTCCCCTGGAATGGAATGGACTGGACTGGACCCAAATACTTTGACTCACTGCCATTCCCTTACGAGTAGTCACACCTTTTCTTTCGGCTTTTGGGGGCTGATATGTCGTCGTCTCAAAACTCTGATGAATCCATCCGGCTTTGGATTCAGTGGGACAGTGGCCTTAGAGATAGAGATTAGAAGAGGAAAAAAAAAAAGAGAGAAAGAAAAGCAACGTACAAAAGAAGCACTTGGGTCCAGGTTCATGTAGCCACAAAGTAAGCTTAGCTTCTAACTCAGTACTCTTTCCAAGGGATCTAATCAATATTCAATGTAACTAAGTTCACTCAAATCAAAGAGCCTAATCATACAAGTATTTTAAAAAGATAATATTCTAAGTTAAAAATTTTAATTTTAATATTCGTAAGTTTTTTTTTTGTTTTTAATTTTTTGGCAAAAAAATTGTACAGCGTACAGTCCGTTTCATGCCCTTTCATTTCAGTACTTCTTTGCACTCAATTTTACCTTGCATAAATGATGTATACTCTCTCTCTCTCTCTTTTTTCCTCTATGATTTCGCAGGGTAAAATATGGTACCATTTTTAAATTTAAATGATAAGATTATTTACCATATAAAATCTCAATAATTCATATATTTTACGTTAGGTAATTTCACCGTCTCATTTGTCGCATATGGTAAACATGATAAAAACATTCAAGAAGTAAAAAAAAAAAGCATTGAGGGATATGTTTAAAATAGTTTCTATCATAGTTTACTGATAAAAGTGGCATGAAACAGAACATGCAAGAATTATATACCATGTCCTGTCGTAGTGCTGCTGGTCTAGCATTTCAGCCAGTACGCATACAAATACATGTTTGCCTGCAACAAAAAACCTCGGGAGGGCCTCAGGGGGTTATGTACTTTTGTCCTTGCAATTCTGAGTTGAATTCTACCGTTCATAAACAGGTGCTGCCTCTGAACTTTGTCAACCGATCGAAACGATGTTTTAATAGTTGGCATTGTTGGAGAAATTATTGAAACTATATATGCTCATTTAAATAATTATTGAATGAGAAAAGCGTTTTAAGCTCTTTCCTAAGGTAGGGTTTGGGAGGGGAGATTCGAATGGCTTTTAAATGCTTTTGAAAATTGTATTTGATTGTGCACCCTGTATCAAATTGGATTACTGTCTTTGAATAATTTGTGAAAGGGCTCAAATCCTTGGTACAACAAATTTAATTTAATCTTAATTATTTATGCAATCACTTATAAAATATAATATTAATAAATTTGTATTCAAATTAAATTTATTTGAAGATCAAATGATCTATTTAACTTAACAAGTTCATTAAACTTAGATATGCTCATAAGACTTAACGATTTAAGATTAAGTTTATCTAAATTAATATTCATCTAATAAAAAATATTTTTTATAAAATATTTAAGTGTTAATTTTTTAAATATTTTTTAAAATAATAAAAGCAACTTACAAGTTGAACTAGATTGAAAATTTTAAAAAAATTTTATCCTAAAATCTGATCTAAATCGATGATAAAAATATTTAATTTAATTTTTAATACCTTTAATCTATTTTTTACTTTGAGATTGTAATTTTTTTTATAAAAAAATTTTACATTTGAGAAAGAAATAATTTAACACTGATTAGCAAAGCTAATTCTAATATTGGCAGCCACAATTTTCTACAAACCTCGATACTTTCCCAAAGCAAAAATCCAACAAGTTAAGAGTTGGTATAAATCCTACCAAAGCCAGCAAAGTCTTAGGCAATTAGGCATAGGAGAGGGCTGGATTTTTTTTGGCTACCTTAAATCACTACAAAAAAACAATGTTTGAGTCGAAGATGATGTCATAAAAAAATTCCAACCAAGTAATGACACATGTCACCTCAATCATAAATGTGGTGTGTGCGACCATTGAGAAAGGTATGACAAGTAGGACCCACCACACACGTGTACCTTATCCTGACTGCTGGATCATCTTCGCTTAAGATTTTCTGATTAAAAAGATTTGATTCCTGTTACCGCAAGGTTACAAAGTGAATACATACAATGGCACGGTTATGTATTAAACGCGCCTTGGACCTGTCTATATGTTCGCAATTGCTGGTGAGGCATCCTTTTTCCATTTAAATAAAATATGGTAATTTTTTTTTGATAAGTTAAAATATGATAGTTTAAAGATAAGAGATGTAGTAAAATTTAATTTTTAAATTTAAGGTTTATATTTATATTTTTTATTTTGGATTTATAAAATATAAAAAATATATTAATATTTTTTTATACGAATTTGTATCATTATAAAAATACATATTTATATTAATATTTTTAAATTTTTAAATTAAATTTATATAAAAATTATAATTAATAAATTTAAATTAAAAAAAATTATTCAAATTTAACCTAATATAAGACGAACTTATCGGTTCGAGCAAGAATCTTGACTCCTACACATATTTACGTATATAATAAAACACAAAATTGTTAGAATTATCGATTCTTTTAGCATATTATTTTTTAATGAATAAATATATTGTTTAATTTCTCAAATCAAGATGTAAAAAGTTACAAGAAACTAAGATAATTAAAACAAACTTACCATTTGAACAGAGATTCCAAGGTT
>JBBYHO010000016.1:1649344-1685701 GCA_038382025.1 Adansonia gregorii | reverse complement strand
GAGTTTTACAATTTTTTAAAGAGTAAAATAAAGCCTTTAAATAATTTAAAATAGCCAAAGGCTTGGGCTCATATGCTTAGTGTATGGCACTATGTTAATCTTTAATCTCTAATTTGTATCAAATAAACTTATAATTTTTTTTACTTTGTATCTAAATAAGCTTAATCTTGAATTTGTATTCAAATAAATTTTTAATATTAATCAATTTTTATTTGAAATGAGGATTAATTTGTGAAGATTATAACATAATAATCTTAAATAACTTATTGAATTGTTTGATGATGAAACCCGTTTTTGATTTTGAAGACAAAACTAAATAATCAAAATTGATCCATTTATCACAGCATTAAGTTATTTGAAAATGCAAAGAGTTGAAAGTTCAAATAACGCTCTTTTACTAGATAAATTATTTCTCTATTTGCCATTTTCGCCTAATAATAATAATAATAATAATAAAACTTCTACTTTCTATTTCTTGTTTCTAATGAACTTATATTGTGAATTTACTATGGAAGCTTTCTTTTTATATTTAAAAATATTAGAACTGTCTTTTTGGCAGTCCAATATGGACAACACAAATGAAACATCAAAGTATCGACTAAACTGGCTTAGGGCAGTTACAGTAACTTATTTGAATATAATAAAAATTTAATACTTTATTTAAAAAATAGAATATATCGTATCAGCTTTTTTTTAGTATTCTAATCAATATTAAATTTAGAAAATAATGGAAAGAGAGGCAGTTGATACACCATAACGACATGGAATTAAAGGAATAAAGAAATTATATCTTTTGATGCCAGATTATATTCTTATATATATATATATTGTTATTATTTCTCTCAAGTTTTTATCAATTACATTATACAACTATGTAATTCTACAACTGTAGGGGAAGGCAGATATGTAAGCAGGATTCTGAATCCCACTAGCTTGTGATATTCATAAGAAAAATACCAACTTATCAAAGTTTTCCAGACAGTTTATATGGCCATTGGCCAGTTCAATAGGGTTATTTTGTTCTTTTTTTTTTTTCGAAAAAATTGTTGCTCTTTTTTTTTTTAATGTAATTGTGATGGAATTGAAAGATTTTGTGAATATAGTATTTGAAGAGCTTATTGAGCCCATACTTAGTTGCTTAACATATTTAATATGTTTTGTTGTTAATATCGAATATCAAGGAAACTCAAATCATGAGGTAATGAGTACAAAACAAGGGTCAAACAAAATCTAGAAGTATATGGAGATGCATGTAACCACACCACACGAATCAAGGACACATGGGGCAACCATTAATGGAAACCATACAGGCTACAAAACAAAGCCGGAGAACAAAAACTAGTGCACGCTTCTCCGACAAGGAAATGAAGTTTCAGGGGCTGTTTCTTGAACTTGGCTTGTCTCAGAATGGCCTTTGATTTGAATCATGGATATACGATGTCAAACTTGTTTGGGACAAAAAGGTAAGAAAGATTCAGATTACGGTATTGCAAACTGCCAAGTTAAAAACTACTCCCTTGTCTGCAGTAAAAACCAAAATTTTGTCAGGTTTTTCATATTTCACTGTACCATGGAATTAATTGTGATAAAATATTTGTTTTCGTTATTGTGGTTACGAATGGAACAAATATTATTTTGATCATTGTAATCATTACGATATCAGATTAACCGTTATAAATCGCTAATTATCCATACGTCAATTACAATAAATATTAATAATTATAAAATTAAAATTATAAAATAATAATTATAATATTATATTATAATTGTATTACAAGTGCTATTTAAATCTTTGAACTATGTTAACAAACCTGACGAAGACAAGACACCAGGCCATGTCCAGTACTCCACCACCATGGAAAAGAAGTACTATTCCATTTTTCCATGTTCCAAATTCCAAATGTATGTAATTTTCTGTTTGGCGTTAGCAAATGGAATGGAATCCAGACATATTGATGTAAGAAAAGTAATGCTCCATTCAGAAGAAAAGAAAGTTATGGGTGAAGAAGATTTATATTTGTCAAAATTGTCCCACTTAGCACTGAGTGATTCTAAGAAGGTACACAATTTATATATTTAACTAGAAAAAAAATCCGTTAGTTTCTTCGATGCTCGGAAAACTTTGTCTCATTAGAAACAATTTTCTTTTTTAATTTGGGTTCGAAACAGGAAATTAGAAGCTTTATGTGTTGAACTTTGAATCTACTTGATGAATCAAAGGTTTAATCCTAAGTATTCTTTTTTGTGTAATTTCAACCTTTAAAAGAAAAAAAAAAAACTAAGGTCATAATAGTTAGTTCTTCAATTTATGATTAATTTTTTAATATTTAAAGACTAAATTTAATATTAAATATAATTAAAATTAATAAAAATATATATTTAATAGTACGATCTTTAGCATAAAATTAAAAAAATAAAATTAAAACTTTATTAATTACTAATAAAATTTTAAAAAACTATATATAATCGATTTTACCAATTGAATTTAATTTTTTTATTTGTTTTTATCAATTAAACTATTTAAAATTAATTAAATTAATAATCGATTTTAATATATATATTTATATGTCTCTCTCCCGTACCAAATCACCAATTAATTTTTATTCAACACATTGAACGAATAAATACGATCCATTTTTTTTTTAATCTATGGGGAATTGCATAACACCAGTCTAACTTTTAATTCAGTGTTAAAAAAGGTGCCCGTCCCCTGCTGCTGATTACGTGTCCATTGCTAACGCCATGAATGTAAGCGATGACAACTTAAATGGTTTAAATGCCTTGTGATGATAATACGGTTTTTTTTTTCTTTTAATATTTCACAACTGAGAATTGACTGAAACTATAGCTGGCACTACGAATTTAATAGTTTAAAAACAAATCATAAATATAAATTGTTTTTTTCTTGGACTGTGGGGGATTTTATGTCCAAATGTGACAAAGACAATGGTTCACTTTCAATAGCTTATTTAGGCGTTACAAGCTCAAACATGAACAATGTCATGAATGTTAGGGCATTAACTTCAACTAAATCCGTAAATTTATGAATGATAGTCAACAAATAACTGAAACGGAGAAATAGAATTTTATCGTTTAATTCATGTCCTCACTTTCAATTTTCTTCTTCATTTTATCCCTTCTAAGTACATTTGTTTCTTGAAGAAAAAGAAACAAAGATGTAAACAATTTTCACGGTTCTGCAGAGCACTCGTTCATTCACCCAATGCGTTATGGTGTTCCAATGTACAATTAATAAAATTCATGCATTGGGTTGTGAAATCATGTCGCAATTCAAATCAAACCCCCCCCCCCCCAAGTTCCCCCCCCACAATATTTGTTGTTTAATTGTTGACCAACAAAACTCATCTCATGCGGCAATCAAACTGCACATGTTAATGTTAGCTGTAATTACTTAGCAAACCGAAGATTCAATTTTGCTACACAAAATAAGATTATCTGAAACAAGAAAATTCTTCCCTTCCGATTGGAAAGTTTATAGTGAAAATCAACCCCATTAAAACCCTGTATAGATAACAACAAAACAGGGCAAGATAGCCTTATGATTAAACACATACAACTCATCCAAATTGGCGTAGACGCCAACAGCACCTGCCACCGAGTCGTAATCCTCCATGCTCCCTTCCATGCTCTTCTGCACTCTCCCAGCAATCACCCTACAAACAAGCATCGCCCTCTTTTCATTCCCATCTTCTACTCCCGCAGCTTTGTCATGAGCTTTCCCACTGGTTGCTGTTGTCAGGATTCCTTTGCCGTTGGAACCTTCAGTGAGTTCTTGAGCCACCTTGAAACCATTCTTTATAATGCTACACACGCTGCAGTTTGGGATCGAGTTGCACAGGTTGGAGGACCCGTTGAGACCAAGCGAACATGCAAAAGTGGTGCAGTGAAACCTGAGGAGCTCGTTGCCATCTGCTATGCACCGTGGGTGCTTTTTGGGGAGCTTGGTGGCTTTCGATTTGATGAAGTCACGGTATTCTTCGAATTTGGAGATGGTTTTGGGGGTATTGTGGACTTTAAGGATTCGGTCAATTTGGCAGACTGGTGTTTGTTTCTTTAGCCAGCTCGACTGGAAAATGATTTCCACTATGTTCTTGCTGGTGTCTTCAGGACCCAGTTCAGATACTGTTGATTTTATAACGGTGCATTCATAGTTAATACTTATGGAAAAGGAATCTGAGAAGTTACTGGAAAAAGAAAAGGCAAAGAAAATCAAAGGGAAAAAGGACCAATAGACAAGTGAAATTTCTGAAAAGAAAAGAGATATGAACTGAATATTGCTGAAATGGAACCTGTTTATAAGCTAACAAATTATATAGAAACGCTAATTTGAAGACGTCTAAGTGTGTTACCTGCATGCCTAACAGCTTGATGAAGCTCTAAATTTTCAGCTTTAATGAAGATCTCACCACATTCAGGACAGGAGCAAATGCTGCTCCTCAAGGAAGGATCTCTGGCCATTCCAAGGACAGGATCAACCACCATTCGGCACTCGTAACAGCCAGAGAATCTCCTGAATGGCATTCCTCTAAAGGACGCACCAACGGAGGAGCCTGATGCCGAAGATACAGAAAGTGAAGAAGAATTAGTAGAAGAAGAAGAAACTACTACTCCATTAAGTTCATGCAGAGGAGCTTTCATGGATCTGCTAGAAGCTTCATTGTTACTTGATGATGAACCGAGTGATAATGATGATGATGATGATGCCTTTTTCTTATGGACTTCAGGGGAAGCTGCTGTTTCAGGCTTGTGCATCACCTTAGTGTTGCTACACAATGAACCTGAACACCTCATTTTCTTGCATTTCTTGCCACTTTCTTCCATCACTGTTTCCTGTAATTGCTGTTGCTTTTGCTCCTTCTTCTTCTTCTTCTTCTTCTCCTGCTGCTGAAGCTGCTCTTGTTTTTGCTGCTGCTGCTGTTGCTCTAGTTGTTGTTGGATACGTTTACCAAAGAAAAGGCCTTTGACAACCGCCCAAGAGGGTGGTTTGTCAATCTTCGGAGGCCGCTTCTTTTGGTTTTGGTAAGTTCCCTTGGTTGGTTTGCTTTGGTGAGTAGGTCCAGCCATTTCCCTGGAGATCTATTGAAAAATTAGTAATGAGCTAAGACGAAATGATGGGCTGTTTTACATTTCAGAATCTCTGATAGACATGAATCTGAAACAGTTGGGAAGGTAGCTGCTGAGATGCTTCTTAGGTGCTTACTGCCTACTTGCTGATTTTAAGCTAAGATTTGGAAGTTTGGGGGCCATTTTTTGTAAATTGGATTTATATAAAGGGTTTTAAATTTAATTGCTCTCTCACCATAGATTGTTCATGGCAACTATAGGCCGTTGATTTTCATCATAGATTCTTGGATCATCTCAACAAGAAACAAAAACTGGGTCCCAACAATAAATACTTAAATAGGACTGGACTACCTTTGCATTTCATTGGATAAATCCCGCAATACAAGGTGAGGGATTGCTAGAAACATGCTAAAATAAGTAATTATCAGGATTCAAAGAAAAATGTTAAGTGTACCATGCATATTTTTTTTAATCTGATAATATTAAATATAATATAAATAAAATTTAATTTATAAAAATTATTAATATATTAAAATTTATATAAATATAAAATATTTTAAATATAATTATAATATTATAAAATATATAAATAAGATATAAATATATAAAATGACGTATGTTGTATTTGGATCGTGATTTTCATCAGTAGCCTACAATAAACAGTTGGCAATCGGATGGGTCAAATTCGGTACAAATTAAGTTATTTTATTTTTTGGCTTCTAGATGATCGTCAACTTCAAGATTGAACGAGTTTTTCGTGGAGAGATTATAATTGAACATGTATAAAATTAAATATAAAATTAAATCTAATATGAAATTTGAGCGTAAAAATCTACGTTTTAGTGAGTAGCCACAAGCTCCAATTAATTCAAGAAAAACAAAGGTAAAATCAGAGAAAAGCGAATAAGAATGAACATGTAAAATTCAAAACAGCATTGCATAAAATGATAAACTTTTTTCCCCCCAAATGCAAGCTCATAATAAAGTAACATTGCATCAACTGTATCCAATTATTTCACATATGATCATTAAGATCACAAGAAATACCATGAGGTGAACAAACTACACTACTTTTTTTCTTTACTTTCCATTGTTTGACAAAATGATCCAGATTGCATAGATATTTGCAGATGGGTCGCTGATGGTGGCGGCGGCGGTGGTAGTGGTGGCGGTGGCGTTTGGAGCTAAACCAAGGTGGGATATTTTGGGGGTGAGTGCAACTAGGTACACTCACTAATTACACAATTGTGGCCCCTCTCATAGGAAAAAGCTGCTTGATTCCTTTTGCCTCAAAATTATACCACAGATGCCCTGGAATAAAGCTTTGACACTACTATGTTTATTAACCAAAAGAATAAGCTCCACAAACATTTTTTATAGCAACTAAGCAATCTGTGAGGAATTAATTATACATCTGCTGTCAATGCTTTTCAAAAGTTCAACCCTAAAAGGCAAAGATTAAGAGACCAACCGTTGGAGTGAAGGGCGCAAGTTAGCAAGCACAATTCAAACTTGGGAGAACCCTGTTGGGCTGTTCATTAACGTTTTAGGAAGTTTTTTGATTTACCATTGCTATTGACAGAATTTTTAAGGTTAAAATTACAAATGTTATGTTAAATAGGTAAAGAATTTTGATTTTTATAATTAAAATCATAGCTTAATAATTCAAACCAAAAAATCAAGAAAATAAAACTTTTGCAATTTAAAATGCTTGATTTTAGATAAAATGATTGTATTATACTCACATATTTAAAATCTCGGATACAATATGTCCTACTTGAAATAATAGTTCTTGCAGGGGTCTAAGTTCAATTTGAATCCCATGTTGTCCTCTAATCAAAACTTGTCAAGTTAGCTTATGTTTATTTCTTGAATATTTGTGGGAATGAAGCCAAATGATCAAAATCAAAGATAAAAGCAGGGGTGCTGGTATCCCCGAAACGATGAAATGGGTGTTAAATCAAATTAAAGCTGATGTTCATTGGCATGGCCGATAAGGATTTTGGACTTTCTAATGTCATTATATAAAGAAATCTGTTTGCCTCTCCAGGTTGGTTGAAAAACAGTATTTGGACTCCTTTATCAGGAGCAAAATCATTTGACTAAGCCCAGTTGAACTGCTTCTTAGGCTTCTAACTCAAAAAAAAAAAAAAAAAATCAGATCGTCAAACCCAAATTATTGGTACTCAGACCCCTCTCTCAAACGAGCATAGGGATTGAGATAAAAAAAATTAAAATATAAATATTTTTGATCCAAATAAATTTCTTTTATTGCTTTAATTTTAAAAAATTTAAAAATAAAAAATTTTGAGGAGTCGAGCCATTACCTACCCATGGGCTACACATTTGAATGACAGGTTAAAGTGCAAGATTTTGGATAATTGATCACTTGATTTAATATAATATAATAAAAAATTTTTCATGTAACATCATGTTGCTTACTTGGTTGGCTCTGTGTTGTTGTTAAAATCCTTTTTTCACAAGCAAATTTTTTCTACACTTGAATTTTTGTGTAAGCCCCTTAATTTTGAATAATTAATCATCCAAATAAAGGTTTTAAAAGATGATAGAAGAATATTTTTTCCATCAATTCATATTTGATGATGCAAGTGTGAGCCAAAATTTACGTTATATATGATTGTAGAATTTTCATTATAACAGCGACTAGAATAGAATAGAGTTATAATATAATAATTATTTTATAAAAATAAAGTAGCGTTGAAATGGAACAGTCACAGTAATAGTTTTGTTCAGTAAAATATAATATAATCATTACAATATTCTTATGTTTGATTGGCATGAATAGACAATGTATTAAGAAAAGATTAATGGCAGAATGAGTAAACTACCTTAAATTTAAATGAGTTATTTTTAACTTGTACAATGATTTAAAAACCATAAAATTACATTAAAAAATTTATGAGATTTCAACTGTTTCACTTTTAAAGAATCAAACTTGTTAATTTTTATATTATTTCAAAATAATCTTTCATTGTAAAATTGACCAAAAGATTTCTTAAACCCTATTCAACCATTTTTTCTATCTAAAGGCCACCATCAAAGCTTCATCAATCTATCTAAGGCTCAATCTAAATTCCAATCTGGAGCCATTTTTTCAATTTTTAACACCTTAGAAAGACAAAGCTGACAAGCTAGACTTTGAATGAGATGGTACTTTTTTATTTAGCCCATTTTGGATGATTTTTATTCTTTAAAATAAATAGGTTCTATTTTTTTTTATCTTGTTATTGTTTGAAGCTAATATATAGTTTGCTAGGTCCCTATTTGTTTTAGAGTTTTGTATTTTATGTTAGATAATTGAAACAAACTCGACATTATTGAGGAGCAGGAAGAATATTCAAGTAATAATATAAATAATTCAGTAAGCATATGTTTCAATTTACCTGCATGATATTAACATATGTTAATAGAAGATGACACAATCGAATATACTATCTTTTTTTCAAATTAGAATTGATTTATATATTGTTAACCTTCCAATGGTCTTGATTGATATGTGCCTCTCTTATGCTTTACATTGTACATGCATAAGAATTTAATTTATCTAAAGTTTGATAGTTTGGTATTGTGTTTGCAGGGGAAAGCCAAAACGTTCATACAGTGTCCTTTGTGGTGAAGCTAATGCTTTTGAAAAAGCAGTCTTTTATAAATTTGTACCATATTGCTTTGACATGTAAGTCCTTTAAAGTCAATTTTTGGTCTTGTTATTATACTTTTCTTTTTTCTTTTTTTGATATAATAGCAATATTTAAACGTCTATAATTGTTGTTGTTATTTGCAATATAATTTCTTCTATTTTCTTTTCTTTACTAGATGAATGGTTCATTTATGAGTAGCCTAGCCAATGCATTCATGGTTCCTCACTGACATTTTCATGAATTTAAGTAATAGTCTCTCTTGTTTTTCAAAGCATTTATGCAGCTATCATTGTCCTGATTTTGTAAATGATGTGGGCTTTCTCCCTAATCTATTTGATGAACAACTTGCTCTTTCAGTTTGTTGCCATGTTAAATCCATCTGTCTTGTGAAAAAATGATGCTCTAGTTGATAGTGCACTATAGGTTTTCTTTTCATTATTTTAATTTATTTTATAATTGAATACGAAACTTTGTTGATTTTTTTAGTGGCTGCGGGTTTAGAACTCATTATGCCAAGTTAGATGTTCAATGCATGGAACTTGTGTAATTATGTAAAGACTTTTCTTATGGAACAAATCAAAATTACAAATGTTGTCGTATAAGGGCTTTTCAAGATTAGGTTGATCCAAGAAGCAGTGCAATTATTCGAATTGGAAAGAAAAGAGAGTTCGTAGTAGTGGTGAACTTACACGGAATTAAAAAGAATAAATGCTCTGCTTATAAGGCTTCATGTAACTATGAGGGTTGCATTAGTCTAGAAGTTGAAGTACGCATCAAGCTAGTGGCAGTTCTATTGTCTCAACGTACCTGGAGGTGGATCCTCGTAGATCTATGGGTGCGTACAATTTAAAATATTTTTCTGAGTTAGAAATGTCTTCTTGACCGAGACTTTTCTTTTGCGATGTGATGAGAACGAGAATGTACAGATTCTCAACTTGTGATACAGTGAAGGGGACCATAAGATGAATCGCTCATCTTATTGGTCTCGAAGACCATCACTAAATGGCCAATGCATAGATTTGCCATCAATCATTTCAAGCTAGGCATGACCGGATGCCTATTGAAACCTATGCTTTGAGTTATGAAACTCAAAACATCAATCCCGTGGTCTACGTAGTACAAAGATTCATCGTTTGGGTTTGGGAGTTAGTTATGAACGATGAGGTACGAACCTCTTTGCGAAACCTGAAATCGGTACCTTACTAGCTATGTCTTATTTTGGTTTCAATTTTTTCGATCTTAGCTTATCACTATTTTGATATAACCATGAATCTTATAGAAATACAAATCTAGGTTTTGATGAAAAATATTTAATCTCATAAACGCCCAAGAGAAATGGGGAATATAGAGATTTTCAATAAAAATAACCTCTAGATTTTACTTTGAAAAATGGAATATTTTATTTTAGGCACTGGAGAGATGCCTACATGGAATATTACCTTCGGTTTTATTTGAAATGATTGGAAAACATGAATGTAAATAAACATTGTAAAGAAATCACATTAGCAAGGCAACAAATGAAGTAACAGAACATGGATCATTCAATGCAATGATAAAGAAAAGGGATGGACTATTGGATTTATCTTGCAATTGGCATCGATTATCTGAGAATAACCGAATCAATAATTTTCGAGATACATCTGGGTTTCTTGATTAAACAAGTTTGTTTAACATATCCATGGAAGTCTGAGAAGGAGAAAAATTTAATGGTAGTTGAAAAATAGGGTTGGAGTATTCTTTCGAAATGATGGGGTTAGAGTATCCCCATGGATGATGAATAATTTTGATAAAGGAAGATATTTTAATGGTTGATAATTTTGAAAAACAAGATTAGAGTATCCCTTCAAAAAGTTAGGGTTAGAGTATTCCCATGGATGACAACTAAATTTAACAAAGGAAGATTTTTAGATCTTGACCAATTTGAAGAGCGTGGTTGGAGTGTCTTCTTGGAAGGTCAAGGTTGGAGTATCCCTAAAAGTGGCATATCTGACGCTTATTTAAAGAAGTCAAGTTGGAAAAAAATTAAGTTGATAAAAGCTTGTGATTTAGAAGGCGGGTGAGCATTTTGATGACTTTCGGTGAAAGAGATTATTGTGAATAAGGATGATAAAGATGTAAAATACGTTCGTGCCTTGATACGAGCCTATTGGAGGTCCAAGCATGTTCTCGAGGTTGAATGAGGTGATATGGTGACATTCGAATATCTTGAGACGAAGGTCAAAAAAATAACTCAATTTTGACTATAATTGAAAACAGAGGACAACATCACGCTATCTTGTTTCCCGAATTTATTCTAAATCGGTGTGAAGGCTTTAGAGGGTGGACAGGATGCCACTAGAAAGCTAACTCAATGAATGCCAATCTAAAAATATTCTTATTCTCCTAAAAAGTCACCTTTCAAGGAATAAATTTTCAAATTTGGATCAATTTTGCTGCTGATAGAGTATACGAGAAACAAGGTCTATAAAAATTTGAAAAATCATTCTATACTCATTTGGTATTGGAAAATTGCAAATAATACCTTTCCAAAAGGGAATGTCAAGAAAAATGTTTGAAAAATTTGAAAAAATCATTTAGTGGGTCTCAATGTCCCAACTGGAATACATGTTTAGATTTCAAAAGTTTCAGATGGTTTAGATTTGAAAAATCATAACTCTTTCATCCGGAATGACCCAGGGATGAATAAGACACAGTCTTTAAGATAATTCAACACACTTTGAGAGAAAAATATAAAAAAAATTCATGAAAAATTGTTTAGGAGTTTAAAGTGATTTTTTAATTTGCAACAGTTATGCTGCTAGTAAGGGATAAAGTAAATAGGGGTATATTTTATTATGTTTATGGGTTCGAACTTGAGTGATGAACATTCGAACAGCCACAACTGAAGGGAAAGAGTGGCATAAGCATGACGAACTCATTTGCATAGCCCTAGAGTAGTTTGGGATGATGAAACGGTCCATTGATCATACCACTCAAGGTTTTGACTCAAAAATAAAGCACAAACATTTTGGGAACAAATGGAAGACCATTTTCATTGGAAAATCAGAACTTTTGAGCTCGTTCAATCAAGATTCCAGATCTGGAAAACTTAATTTTTGCAAGATATTTTGCTAACTTTAAGGAAAATGCTAAGTTCATGCTAATCCTCATTGGTTGAGGTTAACATGCTTTGCTTGATGAGGTTTTGAAAATTAGTTTTTGATAACCATCAAATATGCATCTAGACAAGGAGAAGATAATGAATATATAAGGGGATGACATGTAATATGAATGAGAATGCTAACTTTACTAATGACCTAAATAAAGAAAATGTTGCGTACTTCGACAAAAAAATGTTATGAAAGATGAAAATGACGATGATTCATGACGAGATGCAAGCTATTGTATAAATAAGCTTAAATTATGTTAGGCTAATGATTCATACCTGGATTAATCATAACAAGATGCATGAATGTGGCATAAAATGCATGAATGAGAGCTATCAAAACAATAAGGATAAAATGAGGTATTTTGCACATCAAAGAGGCATTAAGGCATCCAAATCCTAAACTATCACAACCAGAAGCCAAAATAATGCATGATAATCCTAAGAGGGTGATGGAAACATAGAGAGCTCAGTAAAATAATAAAGATACTAAAAAACTGAAAATGAAAGTGATAATGTGAGAAGTTATGCAAACAAAACTTCAATTTTGTCCAAATAGTTGGAGTAGCAGAGATGGCTTAAATTTTTCTCTTTTCCTTGTTGTTAATAAGCAAGAAAAAGAGAGAAACAATAAGGTTTTGGTTATGGTATGGATGAGGGCAATTTTTAGAATGTGTAATGGTTCGAAATGAGTGTTTTAGGGCTGTTTTTAGGTGCTGACTGTAGAGCTACAGGATTTGGTTTTCTTGATGTGTGAATGTGTTTTGGAAGCTGAAAATGAGCTGGAATCTAACCTTTTTAGCTAAGATAGAAATGGTTTATTTATACCAGCATTTTGGAGCTAATTTGGAGGTGTTTTTAGTCATTTCTCAAGGGGGACAAAGTGATTTCAAAATAGAGGCTATATAATGCCTGTAGGGAGCAACTTGCTGCCAATATGATGGACATAGGGTGGCTGGTTTAAATGCTAAAATGACTTTCTAGCAAATAGGGTGGCTGATGGTGATGTTGGTCAACGAATTAGGAAGGAGTACGGTGATCATGTGACATTGACCCTTTTTTATCTAATTTAGACTTTAAAAAAATGTTTTGATTAATTCAAAAGTCTAAATTCATAATTTGATATGGGTTTTGATCTCTCTTGATGTAAAAAAATGATTTAAAATTGAGTTTTTGGATTAATGGTGGATGAGTAAAAAATGCCCAAACCTTGGAAAATGGCCTGTATGTATCGACACATTGCAGAATGTATTGATAGATTTGGTCCAAAAACCTTAAGTGTATCGATACAATGATCATTGCATCGATACTATGAACCATTGTATTAATACATGTTGATATGTATCGATACATTTTTTTACAAAATGCATGTTTTGGCCTTTGGCATGGCCTGGTATCGATAAATGAGATCTTGTATCGATATAGAAGCTTATGTATCGATACATTTACATGTTATATCGATACAAATGGGGATATTTCAAATTGTTGGCATGTTAAAGCATTGTATCGATCCATGAGAACCATGTATCGATACATTCAAGCAAAATTATGAATTTTCTCATATCTTTTATCCCCGGACACCTTAAACTACATCTTTTGATATCATATCTTTGCATTTACCTTAGACATGATCCATAGGCCTTCTTAACCTTCTCAAACTACTTTTTTGTTTGGTCTCCTCTCAGGTTCATGCTCTAAATTGCTAAAAAAAACCCAAAAAAAATAAGGTGTCTACAACTACCTCTTTTTTATTGCTGCTGAGAATCAAGAATAAGAAAAGATGAATGGACACTATTCTATCCAAGGTGGAATGATGCTTCCCAGAACACTGAGCTGTTAGGTTTTCTAAGGTGTAGAGTATTGTGGATTTTTTATATGGGTGCTGCCAACTTATGCGAACTTTAACTTAAACCTGGGTGCCACCAGCTCCTGTAGGCTTTGAATCGAGTATCGCTAGCTCTTGCGAGCTTTGATTCAAACTTGGGTGCTATCAGCTCGTGTGGGCTTTGATTCAGGTGCTACCAGCTTGTGCAGGCTTTGACTTAGACTTAGGTGCCACCAGCTAGTGTGGGCTTTGACTCGGGTGTTGCCAACTTGTGCGATTTAGACTCAGGTGCTTCCAGCTTATGCAGGCTTTAACTTAGCTTGGGTGCCACCAACTGGTGCGGGCTTTGATTTAAGTACCGCCAACTTGTGCAAGCTTTAATTCAGATTGGATGCCACTAGCTCGTGTGGGCTATGATTCGAGTGCCACCAGCTGGTATGGGCATTGACTTAGACTTGAGTGCCACTAACTCGTATGGGCATTAACTTGGACTTAGGTGCCATAGCTCATGTGGGTTTTGACTTAAACTAGGTGCCACCAGCTCATGTGGGCTTTGACTTGAGTACCTCTAGCTTGTGCAGGCTTTAACTTAGACTTGGGTGCTACCAGCTCTGTGGGCTTTGACTTGGGTGCCGTCAGCTTATACGGGCTTTAACTTGGGTGCCACTAGCTCGTACAGACTTTGATTCAGACTATGGTACCACCAGCTTGTATAGGCTTTGACTCGGGTGCCGCCAGCTTGTACAACCTTTGAAAAGGATGCCATTGACTTGTGGGTTTTAAAAAGGGCTCCACTAACTTGTGGGCTTTGGGGTGCTACACTAACTTATAGGTTTTGAAGAGATGCCACTAACTTATGGGCTTTAAAAATATGCCATTGACTTGTGGCCTTTTGGAAAGGTACCACTGATTTATGGGCTTTAAAATGGGTGCCACTGACTTATGGGCTTTTGGAAAGGTGCCACTGACTTATGGGCTTTAAAAATGTGCCATTAACTTGTGGGCTTTGAAAAAGTGCCACTAACTTGTGGGCTTTGAAAAGGGGTGCTATTAACTTGTGGGCTTTAAAAAGGTGCCACTAGTTGTGGGCTTTAAAGGGGTGCCATTGACTTATGGGCTTTTGAAAATGTGCCACTAACTTGTGGGCTTTAAAACAGGGTGCCACTGACTTATGGGTTTTTAGAAAGGTTCCACTAACTTGTGGGCTTTGAAAAGGTGTTGACAATGTTTTTTTTTTTTTATAAAACTTCTAATACAAGTTTTTCTTAACAAAAGTTTATGACAAATTTTCCTAATGAAAGGGTTTTGACACTAGTTTTTGACAAAATACTTGACAAAGCTTTTGACAAATGTTCTTGACGAATGTTTTTAATGATAGTTTTTGGACAACAATTTCTTGACATTGGCATTTTAACAGTAGTTGCTTGATAAAAAGGATTTTAACACGAGGTAATAAGAAGAAAAGGACCTTACTTGAATGACACTTGGTTTACGAAGATTAGAGTTCTTACCAGGAATTCCTTGGAGGTTCAGTAAACCTGGCTTGAAGTAATATTTTAAAAATGATGATATGTGATGGTAATGTGAATAGATGATGTGGAACGCTATGATGATTGCTTGATATGAAGTCTAATACGGCAGATAGCTGTAGTTCTCCTTGTACATTATTCAGACTCTCATAAGGATGGCAATTTATCTTTGATGCAAGTCTAGATGAAAACTTTCCTAATCCTGCTGGGGATTGTAGGTTGTCTCAGCTTCACTAGGAATATGACCAAAATCAATTCTCAAGAATTTGGATTATTGCATTTCTCACTTCGGGAGGCTCAGTCATTTTCCTGATAATTGGAAGGCATTGCCAACAATTTAGAGACTGTTTGCCTGATTACGTTGATATCTTTAGTTTCAATAGGATTTTGATATAATGCATGGGTCAATTTTTCATAGCCTAAAATGATTTTTCTTGAGATGTGGGTTGTGAAAGCAAGAATGCTTTGGTGTATGGTCATGCCGAGCGGATATTTAGACGCGTAAGGTGCATGATCTTGATGATCAAGGCATGAGTAGAATTTTCTATGCTTTTCTTTTCCTTTCAATTTAATATCAAGATGTCCTGATGCATATTTCAGTTAATTATCAAACATTATCAGTTAAATGACAGGTGCAATGTGAATTGGACAGAGGTTACAAGAAATAAGGTAATATTCATTTATGGCAACAAAGAGATACAACTCAATTTACTATTTGACAAGCAAATTGCAAGGGTAGCAAGAAAGATGATCTTTTAGGCGAAAGATGCCTTTGACAATCATGACATGGATGTTTCTTAAGTGCTTTTCAGGATTTTTCTTGAATAATAAATGTGACTAGTATGAGCTGATCTTTGGAAGATCTCTAGGATTGCTTTGCATTATCCTATAGGTACTCTTAGTTTATGCCCTATAAAAATTGATCTTCTCAAGTTGCCTTAGTGGGTTTTCAACTGTAGTTGGTTTGGCTGCCTAGATGCCCTTTTTCGATTTTCATCTAAACCTTTTTTTTTGTTCTTTTGTATTTTTGTTTATTTTACTATTTTTTTGTTGTTTGTTTTTTTATTTATTTTTTTTGAAGGATGCTTTTTCAGGTTTTGCCCTTTACATGTAATATTGCTTGACAGAATCTGAGTTTCTTGGTTGGGCAAGTCATTGCTATCCATTTCTCATAAGATTAGGGCTTCAGTGGAGAAGGCTTGCTTCACGACATACAGTTCTTCTCAATTAGAGGTCCATTTGCCTCGTGCATCTTTGTGAATTTGAAGGATCTTTTTCAATACCAATTAGCTTGGGTGAAATTGTCGTGGGTGCATCTTTTTGTCATGGGCTCAGATCATGCGTCTTTGATGCATTCGACCATGGCAAATGGCTTTCATGCATTTTTCCTCGATGAGATTGAGCTGGTCATATATGTTCTTGACCCATTCAGCCTCTTCAAGTTTGGTTTCCATCAAGACTCTGAAAGAAAGGATCTTGACTTTGATCGGTAATACAGCGTCCATTAAGGGAGAATAGGGTAGCGCTCGTGGAAGTTCAAACTGAGGTCTGACAGGCATGAAGTGCAAAGGATACCTTCCAGTCTTTGTAAGTCTCGACTATTTTCTCAACTATTCTTTTAATGTTTTTGTTGGCTGCCTCGACTGCCCCATTCATCTTTGGGTGATAAAGGATAGAATTAGGTCTAGTGGTGTGGAGTTTTCTTCAAAACCTTCTTCAAGATCAACTTCACTAGCACAAATTAATTTTTTAAAATTGATTTTCAAAGACCCATTAGACACATCCATGTCACTATCATCAAGACACCTGAAAGGGTGAAGAAATAGGCATCACAAATGACATGCATACAACTTGGGGATTCAAATAAGAATGGAAGCAGCAGATAGTAATAGAGACAAGAAGGTTGAAAAGTGATATAGGCACACAATATGGAATGATATATGCAAAAGTTATTTTATTTATAATGTTTGATGAAAATGCCCCTTACATAGAACACCTACTTGCCTTTGGGGAGAGGTAAATAGGTTTTCATTTCTTGACATTACATGAAAGGGACAGGAAAAATGTAGGGGCTTCATTCATGACCCCGTCATCAAAATCAGGTCTTGGTGGAAGGATACAAATTCTATGGCTTGATGTTGATCATGTTTGCAGCTGGCTTTGCATGGTTGGGTAAAGGATTAGTAGCAACATTTGGTTCCTAATTCATCCTGAACAGTAAGACTTTTGAGTTGATTAGATTTTACATATTTCGTTTGAAATACATGCAGTTCTAAATGCGTGCACCATTGCCCCAGCATGGTATTCATACTGGGTGTTATGGCTGTACTGTGGTAGGTATGGTGGCTTTTTTTCTGGGACATAGATTAGGGCCACTAAATGATTTTGGAGCAAGGTTTGGTAGAGCTCCTTATAGGTTATAGGGATGGGGTCAAAATTCTTGGTTGATCAGAACCTCAATTTTCGGGTGCATTATTGGTTGTTCGATTAGTATTTTGGTGGACTTGTGGAGGCTAGCTTTATGGTAGGTTTGATGGAATTATAAATGATAGGTTATAAGTTATGGCATAAATCGACTGCGAGGATATTATGATGAGGTAAGAATATGGCATTCTTAAGTAACAAGGGTTGAGTGCTTGACACTATCTTAGTTGAGACGAGCTAGCATAATTTATGGCATTGGCCTCTTCTTTCTTCTTCTTACCAGCGAAGGGTTTCTTACTCAATCCAATTATTTCCTTAATAGATATTTTACCACTCTTAATGGTAGCATTAATCATTTTTTAGAGAGAACTAAGTCTACAAATTTCTTTGTGGTATTTCTTATGAACTTCTCATAATAAGGAGCATGTAGGGTATGAATGACAGTGACTGTCGTCTTTTTTTTTTGTAAGGGGAGGCTGGACTAAGCTACTTTTTTTCTCCATCTTTGGATGTACTGTCTAAAACATTCAGTGGATCTCTTCTCAAAATTCATCAGGGAAAGTCAATCTGGTGCCTAGTCCAACACATGTTGGTATTGATTTAGAAAGGCCTTAGCCAAGTCGGCCCATAATTGGATTTGACATTGTCAAGCTCGATATACCATCGAGCTGCTACCCTAGTGAGGCTATGCTGGAAGCAATGGATATGGAGCTTTTCATCTTTTTCATACCCGGCCATCTTTCGTAGGTACATTCAAAGATGGGCAGAAGGGTCAGCGGTTCCATTAAACTTTTCAGACTATGAGACTTTTGTGGTCAGCGGTTCCATTAAACTTTTCAAACTATGAGACTTTAAATTTCAAAGGAATGACAAGGTTGGACACTAGAGATAGCAATTGTAGGTTAAGAGCTTTAAACTTGTCACTCCCCTCGATAGCTTGGAGGTATTTTTCTAGCAGCTAGAATTTGTTCACCTTTTTTTACAGTTATTGTGGACTTTTGACCCTCAATTTTCTCTTGTTCCTCATGGTCAAGGGCTATCGAATATGTCAATGAGACTCATGCATTCACCCATTGAGTATTAGGAATGAATTGACATGTCGTAATGGGATTTAGGTAGATGATTAGTGGAGTTTGAGTGGTAGGTGGAGGAGCAGGCTATTATTCATGTCTAGCTTCCCTCTGGGCGAGTTTTGGATTATTGGTAGGGGGACTTTCTAATTTGGAAGGATCATTCCTTATTTTAGCAGTGCTAGCTTGCCTTTTTTCTCTCACAGAGGCTGTTATTAGTTCCATAAGTTTAGCAATTTGAGCTTGCATTTTGCATTGTTGATGGAGCATCTGGTCTTGTGATTCCTTAACTATTAGCTCAAGTTGCTCAATACGAGCTTCATAATCACTCTCTATGATTTGTTTACGGCATCGCGTGTTGTAACGATGCAGGATGTTAGGTTCCATTTTCCTGATTGATCTCAGAATCCTTTGTACTTTTCTAGCCCAATTCTCGTATTAGACATTTATTTAAAAATGTATTTATTGATGAGTGTTTATGATGTAATGATGAGTTAAGATAATGAATAATTGATGCAAGTGTAAAAAAAGGGAAAGCAAATATGATATGCATTGGAGACAATCAAATCCTAGAACAGCTTTGTCGATAACATCTTTCATAGAGCCACAAAAAGGTCCCTTGCTGAACCCGAACAGGAATAATTGTCCTAAAATAATGATGGTCATTTAATTATGATGAGATGATGCATGCGTCAAAACACGAACAAAGGGAAACGAGTTAGTGAAATGTATAAGAGACAAATATAAGAAATTAAAGAAATTGAGAACATTAGAGAAAAATATTCATAACATGTCTCAACCAAGGTGGTGAGACAAGAAACGGGCAGCATATCAACATGCCAAGATGCAATCTGCCTTTCATGAGGTGATGGAATATCTTATTTTGATGGAAAAATAATCGACCAATCATAATATTCATTTATCACCACTAGTCGGATACACGTTAAGCTGTGACTCAGATAGCATAATAGTTTATAGTATAGACATTGTGAACGATGGTTTTTTGTTCACCGTCACTTATTTACAAAGGTTAGCCATTGTTCAGGTGGCACGATGGCATGCCCTGACAAATGATAAAAATGCAAATGCGGGTGAAAATTGTATACTCGTTGTCACCTGCATAATTATGGTAATTAAGAGTAAAAGTTAAGAATGTTTCCCCAAGTGACCCTATTCTCTGGGTATTCTAGCGACATTCTGGTATGGTTTGACATGGTTTATCTTGCAGGGCTCACTATATAAGATTTAAGTTGATGCCTAAATAGGTATCCAAATTACTCATTCATCCGGTAAGGACAGTCAAAGGACTCGACCCTAGACCCATCGTGGGTTTGGTAGAACGAGTTTGATTTATTGGATGTATTTTCCTATGCAAATGCGAAGTGTTACTCACGAGAAACATAGGTAATTTACATCTAGGAAGTTATTGCCATGCCTATGCGAAGGGTTACTCACGAAGGCGGATAGCCCACTTCCTCTTAATGATTAGGTTACAACCACGCCATGGAGTTTGGCGAGACTCTAATTTACATGCAAGTGCGAGGTCTGTGACAGGGAAATGATCATACTTTTTTGTTTACTTCCGTATTACCATTTTTATTAAATTTATGATTATTCAAAAATAAGATAATCTTGACAATCATGCTAAACAAAAAATTAGTTGACAAAATGAAAAAAGGGTTATAGTTAAATAATAACTGAAGATCGAAAGAACCGGGGACTTAGCAAGACACGGCTAGTTATTGACCAAACTCTCTATACAATCCCGAGTGGAGTCGCGAAGCTGTCATAACGTACCCTAAGGGTGGATCCTCATGGATCTATAGGTGCGTACATTTTAAAATATTTTTTTGACTTGGAAATATCTTTTTGATTGAGACTTTTCTTTCACGATGTGATGTGAATAAAAATGTACGGATTCTTGACTTGTGATACAGTGAAAGAGACCATAAGATGAATCGCTTATCTTATTGGTCTCCGATGACCATCATTAAATGGCCAATGCATTGAGTCACCACCAATCATTTGATGCTAGGCATGACCAGATGCCTATTGAAACTATGCTTTGAGTTACAAAACTTAAAACATCGATCTCATGGTCTACATGGTACAAAGATTCATCGTTTGGGTTTAGGAGTTGGTTACGCATGATGAGGTATGAACCTCTTCGCGACGCCCGAAATCGGTACCTTACTAGCTATGTCTTACCCTGGTTTCAATTCTTTTGATCTTACCTCATCACTATTTTGATATAACCATAAATCTTCTAGAAATACAAATTCAGGTTTTGATGAAAAAGATATAATCTCATATATGCCCTGGAGAGATGGGGAATATAGAGATTTTTAATAAAAATAACCTCTAGGTTTTACTTTGAAAAATAGAATATTCTATTTTAGGCACTTGAGAGATACCCAAGCGAAATATTATCTTTGGTTTTATTTGAAATGATTGGAAAACATGAATGCAAATAATCACGTTAGTAAGGCAACAAATGAAGTAACATAACATGGATCATTTAATGCAATGATAAAGAAAAGGCATATACTATTGGAATTTATCTCGCAATTAACATCGATTATCTGAGAATAATCGAATCGATAATTTTCGAGATACATCTGGGTTTCTTGATTAAACGAGGTTTGTTTGACATATTCATGAAAGTCCAAAAAGGAAAAAAATTTAATTGTAGTTGAAAAATAGGGTTGAAGTATCCTTTTGAAAAGATAGGGTTGGAGTATCCCTGTGGATAATGAATAATTTTGACGAGGGAAGATTTTTTTAAGGTTGATAATTTTGAAAAACGAGATTGAAGTATCCTTTCAGAAAATTGAGGTTGGAGTATTCTCGTGGATAACAAATAAATTTGACAAAGGAATATTTTTAAATCTTGACAATTTTGAGAAGCGGGTTAGAGTATCCCCTCAGAAGGTTAGCGTTGAAATATCCCTATGGATGATAAATAATTTGATAAAGGAAGATTTTTTAGATCTTGACCAATTTGAAGAGCATAGTTGGAGTATCCCCTCGAAAAGTCGGGGTTAGAGTATCTTAGGAAGTGGCATATCTGACGCTTCTTTAAAAAAGTCGAGTTGGAAAAAAATTAAGTAGACAAAAGCTTATGATTTAGAAGATAGGTGAGCATTTTGACAACTTTTGGTGAAAAAAATTGTTGTGAATGATGATGATAAAGATGTAAAATACATTCGTGCCTTGATACCAGCCTATAGGAGGTCAAAGCATGTTCTCGAGGCTAACTGGGATGATATGGTGACATTCAAATGTCTCGAAACGAAGCTCGAGAAAACAACTCAATTTTGACCATAACCAAAAATAGGGGACAGCATCGCGCTATCTTGCTTCTCAAATTTATTCTAAATTGGTTGGAGGGCTTTATAGGGTGGACAAAATAATGTTAGAAAGCCAACTTGACGAGGGTTAACCTAAAAATATTCTCGATGTCCCAAATAGTCACTTTATGGGGGAATAAATTTTAAAAATTGGAGCACTTTCGTTGCTAGCAGAGTATACGAGAAACAAAGTGTGTCAAAATTTGAAAAATTATTCTGAACTCATTTGGTATTGGAAAATTACAAATAATATCTTTCCAAAAAAAGAATTTCATGAACTTTACAGGAAAAATGTTTAAAAAAAATGAAAAAAATCAGTTAGTGGGTCTGAATGACCCAACCAAAATACATGTTCGGATTCTAGAGGTTCTTGATAATTTATATTTGAAAAATCATAACTCTCTCATCTAGAATGACCGAGGGTGAATAAGACATAGTCTTTAAGATAATTTGACACGCTTTGAGAAAAAAATATAAAAAAATTCATGAAAAATCATTGAGGATTTTAAAGTGATTTTTTAATTTCCAACAGTTATGTTGCCAGTAGGGGACAAACAAAATAGGGTATATTTTTTTATGTATACAGGTTTGAACTTGAGTCATGGATATTCGAACATCCATGACTGAAGGGAAAGAGTGGATGAGCGTTACAAACTCATTTGCACAGCCCCAGAGTAGTTTAGGAATGATGAAACAATACCATTCAAGGTTTCGACTAAAAAAGAAGGCACAAACATTTTGGGAATAAGTGGAAGACTATTTTCATTGGAAAATCAAAAGTTTTGAGCTCATTTAATCAAGATTCCAGATCTGGAGAACTTAATTTTTCCTAAGATATTTTGCTAACTTTAAGGGAAATGCTAAGTTTATGCTAATCCTTATTGGTTGAGGTTAGCATCTTTGCTTGGAGAGGTTTTGAAAATCAATTTTTGATAGCGATCAAACATGCATTTAGACTAGGAGAATACAATGAATATATAAGGGGATGACACATAACATGAATGAGGATGCTAACTTTACCAATGGCCTAGACAAAGAAAGTGTTATGCACTTTGACATGAAAATGTTATAGAAGCTGAAAATGACATGATTCATGACAAGATACAATCTATTGTATAAATATGCTTGAAATAAGTTAGGCTAATGATTTATACCTGGATTAATCATAACAAGATGCATGGATATGGCATAAAATGCATGAGCAAGAGCTATCAAAACAATGAGGATGAAATGAGGCATTTTGCACATCAAAGGGGCATTAAGGAATCCAAATCCTGAACTACCACAACCAAAAGCCACAATAATGTATGATAATCCTAAAAGGGTGATGAAAACATGGAGAGCTCACTAAAATGATAAAGATGCTAAAAAATAGAAAATAAAAGTGATAAAGTGAGAAGTTATACCAATAAAACTTCAATTTTGTCCAAATATTAGAGTAACAGAGATGGCTTAAATTTTTCTCTTTTCCTTTTTGTTAATAGGCAAAAAAAAGAGAGAAACAATGAGGTTATGGTTATGGTATGGATGAGGGTAATTTTTAGAATGTGTAATGGTTGAGAATAAGCGTTTTAGGGCTGTTTTTGGGTGCTAAGTAAAGAGCTACGGGATTTGGTTTTCTTGATGTGTGAATGTGTTTTGGAAGCTGAAAATGAGCTAAAATCTAACCCTTTTCAGCTAAGATAGAAGTGGTCTATTTATACCAGCATTTTAGAGCTAATTTGGAGGTGTTTTTGGTCATTTCTTAAGAAGGACAAAGTGATGTCAGCATGGTGGCTATAGAGTAGCTGTAGAGAGGAACTTGTTGCCAATGTGATGGACATAGGGTGGCTGGTTTAAATGCTAAAATGATTTTCAGCAAATAGGGTGGTTGATAGTGATATTGGTCAGCAAACTAGGGAGGAGTAGGGTGATCATGTGATATTGACCCCTTTGATCTAATTTGGACTTCAAAAAAAAATGTTTTAATTAATTCAAAAGTTCAAATTCATAATTTGATATAGGCCTTGATCTCTCTTGATACAAAGAAACAAGTTAAATTTGAGTTTTTGGATCAATGGTGGACGAGTCAAAAGACCATGGAAAATGGCCTATATGTATCGATACATTACAGAATGTATCAATACATTTGGTTGAAAAACCTTGAGTGTTACTATGAACTATTGTATCAATACATGTTGATATGTATCGATATTTTTCTTTATAGAATGCATGTTTTGGTCTTGGCATGGCCTAGTATCTATACATAAGCTCTTGTATCAATACAGAAGCTCATGTATTGATACATTTACATGTTGTATCAATACAAATGGGGACATTTCACATTTTTGGCATGTTGGCACATTTTATTGATACATGAGAACCATGTATCAATGCATTCAAGCAAAATTATGAATTTTCTCACATCTTTCATCCTCAGTCACCTTGAACTACGTCCTTTGATGCCACATCTTTGCATTTACCGTAGACATGATAATCGCTCTCTCTCACGTTCGTGATCCAGATTGCTAAAAAAAGGCCTAGACAAAATAAGATGTCTATATTTATTAATGGAAATGCGAATTCTATTTTGTAAACATTTCTCCTATATTTGTTCGGTTAATTTAAGATAATTTTGTCTAAACATTTTCTTAATGCATGTATACTTTTTTTAAGAGCAGTCAAGTTATAATGTATTATGACTATTCTTGCAACAAAGTCTAAATTTGCTTAGAATTTGGATATGGCACATAAATTTGAACTATACAACTGCTTGAAAACATGGATATACTATTTTTTTTTGGTTATTTGATTGTGTTTACATTTGATATAGACAAAAAAGAAAGAGTTCGGATATAGAACCTTTTGTCACTTGATGATATTAAAAAGTTTTCAACATTTAACTAGTAGAAAAATTGATACATTATACCATAAAAATTTCCAATACATTTCACGATTAATCTATTGTTTTTATAGAATGCCACAAACTTAAAAAAACACAAATGTGAACCTACCTTACCTGTGCAAGAAAGATCTAATGAATGGCTTAAAACATCTTTGATATATCCTAAAACATAAATAATCTAAGTTGTTTATCGCTTCAAAATTGGTTGAATCTTGTGATTCTCACAAGGCAACTCGAGGTATGTGTTTTTTTCATGTAGCCATGGATTTACTTCTATAACCGAGAGTTGGTTGCTTCATTTGTCGGTTATTGGTTGTTGAGATAGTTGTCAAGTTGCTAAGGTCCTAGCTATTTTATATTAGCAACTATCTCAGTCTTTCTTAGAAAGATTTAATTAATTATGAAAAGATGGATGATAGTTAGTTGATGAATCGCTCAATTTTGGACTTAACTTTTGCTTCAGTGCAATTTTCAACCTATGTGGAATATAAATAGGAAGATCGATAGAGAAATCGTTATAAATTTGATCAAATAACCATAAATCATTTTTGGTAACCCTATTAAAAGTCTCAATTCTATAATACATTGATGCTGCAATAAAAAGGTGCAAAAACGTAATTTTAAAATTTTAACAAGCTTGCTTTGCATCTTTCCTAAGAATCTCATTGGAGTAAATATATTATATCCAAACTTTAATATCATCAAATCATTAGAGGGTTTATAAATATCATCTCTATCATATGATCTAATAACCTTTCTAACATCCTCTAAAGTAATAACTATTTCTTCCTCATTCAAGTAAATGTATAAACTACATTCATCCTAATGAATATGCTTACAAATCTATCACAAAGTTTAGATTATATTTAAGTTCATTAAGTATAGATATGCCTAACACCATAACATGTTCTAAACTTTGTTTAATCCTTGGCCCAAAACTAGTGACAGGAAGACCATTCCAATTAACTATTCTACCACATATGACCTTTGAGTTTTTTAATCAATTCATTCGTATCCTTGTGATTGAAATTGCTAAACTTTGATCTAGATCTTGAAGACTCACTAAGATTTCAGTTCTTCTTTGCTATAGAAATATGGGGTTTAAGGGAATTTTGCTTCCTTTTTATCATTGTTGCTTCATTTGTCTACATTTTTTTACTAGTTTTCATTTAAGGATTCAACTTAAAAGAGGTAATTTTAGGGCTTTTTGGTTTTAAGGTTTCAAAATTGAAACAAAAAAGTAAACAGGGATTAGAAAAATAGGAAATTAGATGGGATTTTGAAAAAAAGTTGTGAGATATGAGGGATTAAAGAGAAAGAGTAAGGGAAAGCAAATTATAGGAGAAGTGGCATTTAGGGCTAAAATGAAAAAAAAAATGTTTGAATTTAAAATGACATTAATAGTATGGGAGTTCAATCCTTTTGTTCAATTTTTTGTTAGTTCAAATTTTCAATAATGAATAAGGTATTCAAATCACCTAATCAAGGGATTTGAATCTTTGAACTACTTTAATCATAATTACTTTTCATTTAAACCATATTCCATTTATCTCATTTGCTGTCGTGTCCAATGATCAGTTTTGCTATATAAATCATTCCAAAATTAATTCCATCAAATCAAATAACATTTCCACTCAAAAATAGTCTTTAAAAGCTCAAAAACACAAAGACGGACAATTATATTAATAGCTGATCAAATTTAATATTACAAAAAGTTATATCGTGGATTATAGTTTAAATTAGAAAAAATAACTATAAGGTACATACAACCAAATGCAACACAATAAAAAAATTATACCTATGTGTCATATTACCAACATTGACATATATATCATCCACAAAAGGAAATTATTTGAACAGGCTTGCATTTTTAATGGCTAGAGAGAAATCTTCTGACCCATGTTAATAACTGAGAATATAGTAGACTAATAAGCATAAGCATTTGAGTAGGATGATCCGAAATTTTGCCTTAAGCAGTGTTTCTCTTATCTTCTGTTAAGCTTTTAATATCTCATAATGTTGGAGCCAAATGTTGAATCTTTTTATGAATCAACATTTCAACTTGATGACCTTCATGTTCAGCTTCTATGTTTTCAATCAATTGTTTAAGCATTTAAACTTATTGCTTGATCTTTTACATACATTACAAACAATTGCTTGTAAAACAAAAAAATCCATATTTTAAACCATGCAACTTTTTTATGGCTTTGCATATTCACATTGATTAAAGTCCATATTTTAAACTATAAAACTTATTATGTATAACTTTTATAAAGTCTAGGCAATAGAATACTTATAATTACATAAGACTCCTATATAGGATCTTCAGCAATAACAATTTACTTATGATCATTCCACTAGTATCAATTGTGTTAATCCCTTGATGATCTCCATGTTTAGCTTCTGTTTCTTCAATGATATTTGCAGTTGTTTAAGCATCTCAGCTTATCGCTTTATCTCTTACATATATTGCAAATAGTTTCTTGTAAAACAAAAGATCTTTGTTCTAAACTATGCAGCTTCTTTATGGCTCTGCATAGTCAAATCGATTAAAGTGAAATAACTTATTATATATAATTTTTATGAAGTCAAGACAATAAAAAACTTACAATTACATAAGACTCTTATATAGAATCTTCAGCAACAATAATTTGCCTATAATCATTCCACTCGTATCCAATTGTGTCTACCCCGTTTAGCCTATCATAATAATCCTCTAATTTTTTTCTAAAGTCCCTAGACTCCAGGGTATGCTTAGCCTTTATATTTGCAAATGTTCATATTTTTTTCTACCATTCTTTCATGCTCACTTAAGCAGCCAGCTTTAAACCTAAAATTTGTGTAAAAACACTTTATGCTAATCTACCATACATGCAATTAAGGCAGTATGTCCTTCAAGAACCTATTCCTTTTTGTTCCTTTTGAATTTTGTGAAAAAAGTTACTAAAGATGGTGAATTTCTTGACATTTTTTTCAACAAGAATGTAACTTTATAATAAATATAATATGATAAAAGTAACATTTTCAATTGAACTTCAATGCACATGGTACAACATTTTTGTGATACATAAATCTGTCACAATAGAATAAAATAAAATCAATACAATTAAAAATGTTAATAAAAAAATATAGTCACACTAACAGAAAATTGAAAAATATTTAGCTCTCATTATTTTTAAATGTTTGCCATTCATTAAATATTTGATTAGCTAGTTTTATCCTTAGCATCACTTAGATAAATAGTCATGACGATAGAATCCTCTTCACCTATTATGTTTATGTTAATAGCTTCACCCAAATTAGCTTCGATAGGATTAAAACTCATTTTGATCCTAATAAAATTATGATGCAAACAACAAGCAATCATAATCCAATTATGTACCTTAATACGATAAAATGATGAACTTCTAATGATAACCTACCTAAGTTTTAACAATCTAAAGCATTTTCTTATAACATTGCTGATAGTAGCATGTTTCATATTAAAAAATTCTAACTGATTGCTTGGCTGGTGTCTTTGACACTCTTCGTTTAAATAATACCTTTAAACCCTAAAAGGTGTAATAAATCTCTCACAGTTTGTGTATATCACATCAATTAAATAACAACCTATGTTAAGAAAATATTACAAAGCTATTAATATATTATTACTAAGATTGTTAATATCTGTAACTCTTTCAAATTCGCGTGTACTTTGAAAACCTTATTATAAAGAACTTTAAGCTCATGTCCCCTAGTAATTACATCTTAAGGAACTCACCCATCAGCAATAGACCCTTTTCATATAGGAAAAATATAAACAAACTACATGTTAGGTGTTCAAACATATAGCCTTGCAATTATGACATCTTGGTTTACCTGTCGTTGGAACCTTAATCTTAATATATGTTCCATCTAGAGCACCTAAGCAATTCAACAATTAAAGATAGATAAGCTTTTATAAGTGATTCCTATTCAATTTTTAATTATACAAGGAATTTATATATGTATTGATACCTTAAACCATTTTCACCTCAAATCAGTAGAATCAATTGGGATTGGTTATAATTTTTTAAACAAGAAACCTTGCAAATGCATTACCTATATTGATTGATTGTCTCTCTCGACCTATTAATTGCTATTTGATGGCTTTATTCCTAAGATGATGAGTTATAATATGTAAAAACATTGCTATTTATTTATCTACAAGCATATTTCTTGTTGACTTTAACCCTCCTACACTTTCAAGCATCTCACATAATTAAAAAATGCATAAGCCTTCATCCTAACTTACTCGATAGATGTCACATTACTACCATATACAAGTCGCTTGACATAATCTCTATTAGCATAGAAGTCTAGAATATAAGACCTAACCTTTAGCCTATGCATTTGTACAAAACACACAACTAATAACATACTAAAGAACCAACTAATGGCAGTACATATATTTAACCATACTGTTAGAACAACTAAAATCCTTTTTTTTTTTTTGCCTTTGACTTTTTCTAATCAAAGACAATCAAGCCATGATTGCAGAAAATAATTTATCTAATATGTTGTAAAATCATTCAAAAATGATGATATAAATAAAATATCAGGAATCACCTTTTCATATTCTACCTATAACTTGTAAGATTTATCCATGAACATATATAACAAGCAATAACAAGTATGTTCCTTGTTCACTATCGTATTCTATTCAGAAAATCTATTTTTTTCTTCTATCGCTTAATGTCTAATATTGCTGCAAGGTTCTATTAAATCAAGATCAGCCAATTCTCCACTAACCATGAAGTTGATTAACTGTAATTAAAAAAATGTAAAGACAAAGTCACTTATCAAAAAGAATTAAACTTGCTATAAATAATTACTAAGTGAAAAATTAGCAGATTTTTAAAGTGATATAGTTTTCCACATCAATGAACAATCATGCTTGGCTATTCATTACAGTAAGACTTAGAAAAAAATGGAATATCATCGCTTGTGAGGAAAATCTTATTCTATTTATATCTAAAAAACAAAAAAAAAAAAAATTGTTTAAGCCTTTCATCTTCTATTATGGTCAACAAAAACTAATCTTTCTTTGCACTTCAATGGGGTTAAAGAAATTTTACAGAAGTTTGAAGCATATTAAAGAAATATAATGAATCATAAAAATTTCAGAATTACTATTCCAAAAAATTCTCTAAAGATGGTTATATTAACAAAATTTCATCGTTACTATTTCTAAAAATTAAAATTTTGGTTTTGAATTATATTTTACTTAATTTATGGTTTATAGATTTAAGAAATTTTATCATTGGGTTTATAATTTTTTTTTAAATTATTTACTTTTTACCTAAACTTAAAATAAACAGCTACCTAAACCAAAAAATGTATTAACAAATATAAAAAATAATTTGAAAAGAATGAAAATTTACTGAAAACTATTTGAGATGTTTGAACTCTAGTTGTTGAAGAAAACTGCCAAAGGAACCAAATCACATCCTAGATGAGTTCTCTTTTGTGATTTCAATCCAATATAATATTGCTAATCTTGATTTAAAAAAAATAAATAAATAAAAGACTATGATGGAAAAAGAGACCCAAAAGAGTAATCGAGAAAAAAAACCAACAATTAATATGAGACTAGGATAAAAGTAATGGTTGTTAGGTAAAGATTACAGACAAATAGTTGAAAGAGGAAAACAAAAAAGTTTGTCGTGGTCGGATAAAGGAGAAAATGGACAAAATAAATTTTTTTTACTATAAACAAGGCTTAAATAGCCATTTAGTCCCCCACTGAATAGATATCCAAGCCCTGCCCTGAATATAGCCTTAAATGCCCAAGATGTATTTCGCCCAATTTTTGAACCAAACGTTTACATAATGGTGGGCCCACAAAATTTGGGCTAAATGCATTATTACGTTGAACCAAACATCCCATGAAAGTTTTACCATAGTTTTATTGATGTAGAATCCAAGAAAAATTTCCCAACACAAAACTTTTAAAGAAAGTTTTATGTGGAAGGCCATAATCAGGTAGTCTTTGGCAAAATATCAGCTCTTAATTTCAATGGCCAAGATTAAATCATGATAATCTCAACTATACAAAAAAATAAAAAATAAAAAAAAGTTTTATGTGGAAATATATTTATGTCTCTCATCATGCAAAGAGCATTTAGCATTGAAGTACATATTTACCAAAATTTATTGGTAGGAAAAAAAAACATGTGTTGTTCTTGGTTTTTTTTTTTTTTTTATGATAAAGACTGTTTTTTATCTAGTTAACTTGCAAAAATGCTAGCCCATTAAGATTAATACCAACTTAATAGATAATTTTAAACATAATAAGAAAAAAATAATATAAATACGATACATTTAATAGACACAACATGACATATTTAAATATGATTAAACCATAATATTGTATTTTTGTTTAGAATTTCAACATATTTACTAATTTTTATGTTTATCTTTACACGATTGATAAAAAATATAATACATACACGTTCTGATGAATTTAGTATTAATTTCACAAGATCAAATGTAGATTTATCAATTTGAATTTAATACTAATTTCACAAGATCAAATATTGATTTATGTCCCTCATCAAGATTTATTATTCCTATACTAAAATGAGACCAATGACCATTTGGCTTTTTTTTTTTTTTAACTTCTGAAGCTATAAATACTTACTCATGGATTAAAAAATTTGATTAGACCAGTCGATTAAATTGATTGAATTAAAAATTTGAAGGATGTCTGGCATGATATGTGCTATGAAATCGACTATTTATTAAATCTGAAGAAAATCGATTTATCTAATAAAAGATCAGTAAAACCTATTGGATTTTTTTTTTTCATTTTTTTACAATTGATGAAATTGAAATCTTTAACCTCTTAATTTATATTAAAGGTTATATTATTAAGTCAAAAATATATATTTTTATTAAATATTTACTATATTCAATATTTATTTAACATTAAAATTATTTTTAAATATTTAAAATCTTGTTAAAATGAATTAATTTCTCTAATTGATTGGACTGGAAACCGAAGATCTTACCGGTTTGATATTCTTCTTATTTTTTAGCCTGCCTTCACTTGGAATAACATCTTAATCAATCTTAGTGGAACCTGAAGAAGTTGAAGATAAAATGGTAGTAAGATTGTTGGAGTTGTGTTGAGAGGATCAAATTTCCAGCAAATGGAAACTCAAGTTGAGACTTGAGAGGGGATGAATGCTCCCTAGGGACATGGAGAGGAACTGAACTGGACCACGTACGGTGGCTTAGTATAAAAAAAGAACAATTCATATCATGAGCAAGAACACAAATCTGAAACTTGTGTTTGCATGCCGCGGTCCAAAATTTTTAACGCTCTAAGTTAAATAATAATAATAATAATAATTAAAATTTATATTTTATATTAGTATTTTTATAATTTTTATTAAATAATAATTTGAATTAATTCAAAATATTAAAGATTTTGTCCAAGATCAAACTCGGACAAACAAATAACCTAGCCTATAGATATGTCTAATTAATGTAACTAACTGAATTAAGTTTAGACAATAAAAACTTATTTGTTTAAGACTCAATTTGATGTGTTGAAATCAAAAACCTTTTTTATTACTTAAAAATATATTAAAATAATTAAATACTAATATTGATCAAACAGACCGACTTATCTATGTTTTGACCCTTACCTCGTCATGATGATAATATTTATTTAAATATTATAAACACTTAATTTTATCCAAATGAATCTTAATTAAAAGTTAAGAGTAAAATTTTAAAATAAAAAATTTTGTAGTTAACAATTTGTCCACTAGCCCGATTTTATTCATTGAGTCCAGTCGTTTAGAGTGTGTCCAATTTATTAAATTAAAGTCGGCTCGCAATTCGAGCTGGAGACACTTAAATAATCTAACTTAATTGTTGATTGGGTTCATTATTTTTGTGTTGTTTGATTGGGCTTATTGGATTGGGTTTATTATTTTGGGTTTAATATCCAGTTCAACTTATCATCAGATTGGACATATTATTGGGCTAAAATTAGATTTAATTACTTAATTGGGCCAAAAAATTATTAAGAAAATGAGAAAAAATCAGTGTTCGAGAAATATATTTTCAACTACAAATTCATACGCTATTGACACATGTCATTGTTTTGGGTGGTTTCATGGGCACTGGGCTGCGGGAGGAGGAAGGAGGGAGAGAAGAAAAAGAAAAAAAAAGAAGAGAAAAATACAAAAGGAAAGAGGATAGAAAAAAAGAAAAAATTTATTTGTTTGTTTTTATATTTTTTTATTTTTAAAATATTAAAAATTTTTCCTAGCTAATAATTCGTGTTATTTTACTGATATTTTTATATATTTGTGATTGTGTTATGTTCATTTAATTTTTATTGTTTTTGTTTTGTTATTTTTATATAAATCTTGTTCGTATTATTTTTCGTATGTTTGAAGTATTATAAATTTATATATAAATCTTTACATATTAATTATTTATTTATATATTTGACACGTTCATCTATTCAAGTAATATTTATGTTTTTTGAGTTGTGTTTGTATTATGTCTCAATTCATCTTACGTTTTAAATGGTTGATCATTGTGATTCAGTTTAGAAATAACATTTATAATATAAAAAGGCTAATATTATATATTTTGAAAGGGCTAGTCTACATAGAAACTTATATATGAATTTGATATTTATATTTGACTTACTTGATAAAAATTTTTATTTTATTAATTATTTTTATTTTTAAAAAATTTTTAATTATATATTAAAGTGGTTGATTTTCGTGATAATTTATATGTCAATTTAGAATTACTACTAAATCCATCTGGAAAAAATTTATTTTATTAATTATTTTTAGTTTTTTATATTTAAGTTTTTATTTTTACTAAGAGATTAACCTTCACGATAACTTATGATTAGAATCCATATTTGACCCACTTAGGAAAAAATAAAAAATTATACTATTAATTATTTTTAATTATTTTTATATTTATTTTTAAATGAGTATTTAAAGGAATTGTGTTGTACTTGACTTGCGGGTTGATTTATAACGCGTACTCGACAAGCACATAACAAAATTATTTTATTTTTAATACAAATTATTTAACTGCATAAACAATATATGCACAAAAAAATTCATCTTTAACGAATCTCACTAGATGATCTGAAGAACAATGTTAGAAAGCCTAGCTCTGATACCATATGTAATAATTTAAATAAAACGTACCTCTAGCCATTGTTGATTAAGAACTCAGACTTGCTCGAAATACACGAGGACGAATACCCCGTATAAACTTTCTAGTTTATATTATTTTCTTGATAATTACCTTATGATGATGCACAAGAAATTTCTATGGACTAGACTAAGGATCTATACTAGAAGACAAATTAGAGTTGTATCCTACCATTAAAGAGTTTGTATTATGATTAGTTAATAAAGTAGAGTTTAACTCTTATCATTAGAGTAATTAAATTGAATAGGATTTATTTTATAATTTCACCTTAATAATTTGATTTAATTATCTTGGTCCATTTATTATTATGTGGGTCACATAAAGTCCAACATTTTATAGATAATTGAAAATTAATAAAAATGATAAAACTATCAAATAGTTTATTGTATTTATTGTTTTGTTATTTATGTAATTACTTATTTTTAATTGATTAATATTAATTATATAACGAATTTTTATGTTCATTAATTTATTACATAATAATAAAATTCATTTATTATATTAAATTAAAAATATTTAATATAAAAACAAAAACAATTAAAAAATAAGTGATAGGTCCTTGCACCATTACCACGCGAAAAAAAATACTAAAAAAGGCATTTTAGGGATAACTAGAGTTACCTCCTTTCATTGGGGGGTTTTATTTTTATTTTATAAATTTTAGTTATTATTAATAAAATTTAAATATAAATTAATATTAAATAATAATTATATATTAAAATTTTGTATTTAAAATTAGATTTGAATTTTAATCGATTTATAAATTTATGTGTAAATTTATTATTTTAAATACATCATGATATTTTTTATTTTTTATATTTTTAATCAATCTTAATAAAAATAAATTTTATTAAATAATACTTATTTAAATTTGCATTTAGAATAGGGTGCGGATGCTAAATTGATGTATAAGTCAACGTGTGGATCAATCACTTTAAAAATATTATTTTAAAATAAAAAATAGTATAATTATTAAAGTAAACATATTTTTCAAAACTTTTTTCACCATGAAATATAGATTAAAAACACAAAAATATGAGTAAAAAGAAGAAGCAGACCCGAATTGGGTCAGAAAAATCCAGATAAAGAAAGCCTAGGACAAAATCCAGACGAAGTCCACACACATAACCCAAGGCCGTTTTGGTTTTAGTTTTTTCAGACTTAAATATTTTATGATTTTTGTTTTTTTTGTGATTTTATGGATTTTTTAAGTCACGTAAAGTATTTATTATTTAATGTTAGTGTTTAATTAAATAATAAATCTATGATTTTATTTCATGATAAAATGTTTTGATATGCTAAGAATATTTTGATAGTATATACTCTTCCTAAATAGTGCCCAAATATTTGTATTCTCAACCTAAATGTTAAGTGCATATATATGGTAAAATTTGTTTTTAGAATTACAATGTAAATGTGCAAATTCACATGTCGCGAGATAAATACATTATGATTCTATGAATTTTTTTATATGTGACTTAAGGATGCATATCATATATTATGTCATGATATATTTTAAATAAATTATAGTATAACAATTAAAAATTTTGTTGTGATATGTAAATTTTTACTACATAAAGAATTGATGTTATTAAGGATATAAATCAATAGCTTGATATTAGCCAAAGCGTTTTAAGTTACGTGATTTAGATAAATTGATAGTTATTTAAAATAAAGAATTTTTTTAAGTAATTACATATAGTAAACATCAATAATGCTTTATGCCATGAATTTATTTGGTATATATTTGAGTTATTAAATTATGTATGTAATTATTTATGATATACATATATTATGTCATTATAAAGAATCTAAATCAATTACTTGGAAATAGCCATAGCATCTTAAGTTGATTGATTTAGTTAAATTAATAGATATTTAAAATAAAATTTTCTTTGTATAACTACATACGGAGGATGACATTAATATGTAATTATTTATGCTATAATTGTAATAAGTTAATATGATTTAATATTATATTCTGCTACAATTATTAATATGCAATGAAGAATTCTGCATATATTAGGAATATCATTATTAAAGTTCTAAATTACTAGTTTAAGAGTAGCCATAGCATCTTAAATTGATTGATTTAGATGACAATTGTTAGTTATTTAAAATAAAGTTTCCTTTAAATAACTACATAAGAAAATGATATTGATAA
>JBBYHO010000016.1:1545426-1558382 GCA_038382025.1 Adansonia gregorii | reverse complement strand
TAAATATCTAAATATAATATGATTTAATAGTTTAGGAACTGAAGCAAGTTGCTGATCAGGTTAGCTCAAATCAATTAATTTTGGTTTTTTCAGGGGACCACTCAACAATATTTTCTTTTTAATCCTGATATGTCTTTAATTAGATATAAAAAATGGGTTTTTTCCTTAAAATTAAAACCTTAATTTGGCTTAAAAACAAAGTGATTTTTCAAAGTTGTGGTCATGTTATGCTTTTAGGGTGTGAAATGAAGTGAATATGACTACAACTTTGATCTGGACCATGTTTGTAAATTTGGAGTTAGCATTACCTTTTTTTTCCTTGATGAAAATTAGTGTCAAAGGAAAGTTATCGAAACTAGAACCTAACCAAAATTAATTTAGCAAATAGTAATTTTTTTAATATATGAATAAAAAAAATTATAAGCTTTTAAATTCAAAGTATTTAGGGATTAAATTAAACTTGGTTCAACTCAAATAAAAAGAATTTTTCTTACTTACTAGTATCCAAAAACTCATTTATCATTTAAAATTTATTGAATATAATAAATAATAATTTAAGTCAGATTAGATGATTCAGATTGCAATGTATATTATTTTACAAGTATCATACCCTCGTTCATATAATAATTATTTAAATTAAAACACTTCGTTTGAGGTGCAACTTAATTATTTAGACTCATTTTTAGTATTTAAAAATTTCATCGATTGTGTATAAAATCATAATTGTTTAACTAATGCCATTTTAATTAAGTTCAAATATCTTATTATTAAATAAAAATTAAGAGATTTCTCAATTTTTTTAGAAGAAAAATAAAAAAAAAAAGACCTAAATTTTGAAAGCGAAGGTATACACTCGAATCATTCAATCTCTTTTTTTTCCCCCATTCTGCAAACTCTGAACTACACTGTGGCCATCCCTTTGATTAATATTAGAGCACAGCAATACAGAAGAAAAAATTTATTAGATCCAATCGGCATTTCACCATCAATATTAAATTGTTTTTATTATTTTTTTAAAGAATGAGATTCAATTTTTAATCTTTTAATTTTACGTTAAATATTATATTAATAAGTCAAATGTATATTTATAATTATTTAATATTATTAAATCAATTATTGAATCAATTAAGTTAAAAGACCATAGGTTTTTATCCATTTAACTTTCCATCTAATGTTTTTAACTTTGCTAAGATTGATAATGAAAAAGTAATCCCTTCAGTCCTCGAACAAAAATGAATTGAGCTACATTTTTCATTTGTCCTATTGAAAAGGGGATAATTATCTCATACTAAAAATAAAACAAAAGATTTCACAATAAGATTTGTAAAATGATAAATATCTAATAAAAAATATTTTAAAAAATAAATAATAAATAAATTAAATACTTGTCACTTCGTAAGTTTAGTTTTTTAGCATTTTCCTTTCTAAGGCCGATATATAAAATGATTATCTTTTAAAAAGTTTTAAACTTTTTCTATAAATCATAAATTTATATGAGTAATTAGTAAATATATCGATAATAAAATAAAATGACATATATCTTATTATATATTTAAAAAATAAAAATAAATAAAATTTATATTATTTTATTAATTATATATAATTAATTTATATTATTGTACAGGGTAATTATTCGATTTGCGTTACTTTTGTTAAAGTTGTTTAGCGAACAACCCCTTTATTTGTAGTGAATGCCAAGTCATGAGTTGGAATTTGGAAGGGTAGCATTGTCTTTATAGCAAAGAAAGAAAGTGCTGAAAAATTATCCGAAAAAGAAGGCAATTAAGTTGTCGACTGCCTAAAATATTTCTTCAGATATGTGTCAACAACCAATAACTACACAACCGGATTTAGGGAACAATTAATTTTCTTTTTTTTTTTAAAAAAAATAACCTTAACCTTAAAAAAATAAAAAAAAAAAAAGATGAAAAACAATGGAATACTGCATAAAAAGGAAAACATTGCTTCTGCAACCAATCATGCCTAAGAGTGGACTTTGAATCAACATCAGACAATTTTCCAATGGGGCCCTCAATTCAATGTTTTTGTTTGATTATTGGACCAGCAATTTCTGTCCTCTTTAACCTTTTTTTTTCTTTTTTAGTTATTTCCTTTATCATAATTTCTGCAATTGTCTTTTGATGATTTAGTATTACTACCAATGTAGTCTGTGGGCATATATCTTTTAAAAGTTTTTTTTTTTCCTAAAGATATGTCGAAGGTAATTATTAATGGGCCAATGGCCAATGAAATCTTTTTATCGTTTATCTTTCCTTATTTATTAATTTTTTAAAAATAAAAAATTATAAATATTTAAATTTAAATTTTATTATATTTTATATATTAAAAATAATTATATAAATAATCACATTAAATCATAGATTAATTTATTTTATTTCTTCATATTATCGTCATAAAATCTTCGATAAAAGGTTTATCAACTAAAAAATATATAAAAGTAGTTAAATAAAGAAAACCATTTTTTCTAAAATAGATATTTAGCCTTAACTATATTGTTACTTACTAAAATTTGGTACAGTCATTGTATGAGTGTTATTTTTTCTTTTTCTTTTTATAAAATATAAGTTATTGCTGGAAGTTTTTTAAGAGTATAAGATTTAGTTAATTTTTTTTCTTAGGAGTGAAGGCTTTCTTGAGAAAAATATTAAAAATTACAAAAAGATAAAAATATTATTTATTTTATATTTATTTTTAATAAATTTATCAATCCAATTAATGTTATTTAATTTATAACATTAAATTTAATTAAAAATATTATTATTATAATAGATATTTACCAAACAATTTGAACATAAAATCCTCATTTTCATGTGGTTACAACCATTAAAAAAAAATTCCATCATCATGTGCCGTGCAAGGATGAACTACTTTTTCCTTTAAGAAAATGGGCCACAAATACATTACATTGACATGACCTAAGAGCATGGAGTTCAGTGTGGGTTTTCAAGCTAATGCTTTGAGATAGGGCACCAAAATTTGCCTTTATTCTACCATATTGTATAAAAAGCTTTGGTAACTATATACCATGAAGTTCACATTTCTTCGAATTTGTTATACAAGTGTCTTAAAACAAAGATAAGGAGGAAGAGCAAAATATAGGGTTCTTCCAACTTCCAAACCTAACTTCTAAATCTTCGTACGAAAATAAAGTAGACATATGTATAAATTCAATAATAGTTTAAATTTTTTTTCAAAAATTTTTTATCTATATTTCGATCTTGGTTTAATCTAACTTAATGTCCAAATTACTATTTAAAAAATATTAAAATATTTTTATTATATAATTATTTATATATTTTATAATTAAATTTAAATAAAAATTAATTTTTATTAATAATAACTCAATCAAATTAAATTTATCGAATTAGATGAACTCTTTAGAATATGTCTTAAGATAGAGTAAGCATGGCAAAAAGGTTAACCAATTAGCATATCTTTGGTAAAAAAATAAAAAGAAGTTTGGGGTAGGGGAGGAAATGATGAAAAGAGTCGAGAAAAAAAGAAAACAATTATCAAATTTTTAGGCCAGATAGGCTTAATTCTTTTAGGGGCATAGACTGTAACCCTAGTTTCCCTTCTTTGACTAACATTGATGGTGACAGGTGTGGAAGAGTTTGCTTGGACTTCCTTCCCTTTTCTTTTTGTTTCAACTAGCCAAAAACTCCACTTTAGGATTCCTTCCCACTCTAGGTACCTCTCATCCTCTTCCTCATCCCCTAAAAGAGGGAAGCATTTTACAAATCTTCCTCAAACCCATCAATTACTAAGCATTTATAGTAATGTAATGTAGTCCTAGTGCTTGTAGCCTTTAGAAAAAAGGGTACTTAATCAAATCTATTTAAGGGATAATACTCTTCTTTTTTTTTTCATGATTATGGTTTTGATTTAATAGTTTTCAAATTAATTAAGGACCTTAGTTCATAATGTGCTAAGTGGGAACCCTCCACGAGTTATAAATCCAATGGTTGCAACCTTCAATTTGTGCTTAAAGTCCTATCAAAGATGTCACCATGTTTGCGGATATGACCAGGAACATTGCAAATTTCACCAACTCAACCAACCTCCTTGGTAACAACCCTTTGTCACTCATTCTTTTTTCTACAGGTGATGAAAAAAAAGTAGTCAATACTGCATTTGTGGATACATAATATTTATCTTTGTGGTTATCTATATGGATATATTTTAACATATTATTGTAAGTTTATTTATATTTTTAAATATTTACATATATATATAATTTATTTTCAAATTTTTTTGATAAAATATATAATAAATATGTACAAATATATCTCAATTACATAAATATATATTTATATGTAAATATAAATTTTAAAATTATAAAAGTTTTAGTCACAAATAAATAAAATAAATATAATAGGATTAAAAGATATAACAAATTAGATCTAATAAACTAGCTTAATGAAGTTTTGAAATATTAAAATGATTATGACTTAAAAAGTACTAAGAATCATTAAAAAAAACAAATAAATGAAATAAAATTTTAACAAAAAAAATAAAAATTTTACATCAATCTATACAAGTCGATATGTACCGATACAAGTTGATAAGGATTAATATCAATCGCTATCATCAATATTAAATCAGTACAAAAACTAACATTATACAGTGTTGTTAACATTTTTATTTCTTCCAAACGAGAAAATATCGGCTAGAATTGGTACTGACTGCCACGGAAGAAACGCTGCGAGGATTTTTTTTTTTATTTTTTTTTCTTTTTGCCATCCAAGAGTTATGTTATTGTAACACTTTATTATTCACGTTAGATATAAGTTTGAATATAAATAAAAAATATAAATTTTTAAATAATTAAAAAATTATAAAAATTAAATATATTTACGTTTAATATTTTTTTTAATTTTGGATAACATATTTGAGGACAATAAAAACATACATACCAATCAAATAATATTTGAAAAAATGGAATGACTTTGGCTGTGTGTCACAGGTTTAAACACATAGTAGAGCAAAAAAAAATTTAAATGAATAAAATAATTAAATCATAAAATAGATTGTTCGCCGACGCCATGCAATTTTAACTTAAAAGGTCATTTCCCAGAGGCCAAAATCAAAAGTGCAGTCAGTCAAAAGTCATGTAGGAACAGTAAGATCAATATCCCATTGAATATATACCCTAGCTGGATCTGGGTCTTTTTTTCTTGAACTGTTAAAGTGAAAGAACCAAAAAAAAAAAAAAAAAGAACTCACCATGAATGTTTGTTCATGGCTGACAAATTCTCTTTCAAAAGTTCTTGTTTGGTATCAATGACGAACTGACAAGCCCGCTGTTCTATACATAAAAAAGGAAAGGGAGAAATTAGTGCCAATTAGGCTGCTGGGTTTTGATTAAAAATGCAGCTTTAGGAGAATTGAAGGACTATTTACATTTAGGGTTTTAAGTTGGAGAGGGACCATCGTACAAGATTTATGGTTTTGGCCTAAGGTGGCGTGGCATGGTCCGGTAAAAAAAGCCATGAATTCTAAGCCAAAACTCCATACCAAAATCAAAAAGTAAGGCTGTTTAGCATTGGATACATATGTACAGAAAAAGCAGCATCTTGAATTTATCGAGATTTTAAAAAGTTAGGAACGTCACTTTTCTTGGCTTAGGGCTAGGAAATTGTTACAAACTTGCAGAATTTGGAGGCGAAAAAGCTTTGGAACCAATCAAAAAAATAATATGGGTGTAGAGTAGGGCTAGAACGTGCCTGCGTTATTATGAAAAGTGTTTAAACAATCAACTGAAAATCCTAGTTTTTTTAAAAACATTGCGGCTTGGTGGCTTAATAATGGCATTTCTTAGGGGAAGCTTTAGGCCGGCCATTGTAGCTCAGAGCTGCATGTAATCATGTTCTGCCAAAAAAAAGAACAGAATGAAAGTTGAAAAAAAGAAAAAGAAAATGAAGATTCTGATTTTGGTCTGCGCAGTTCATAATCACATAATAACAGAAACCTTACGGATTTAAGCTCCATTTTGGCTGACAATCAATTATGTTTTATCTTTCAAGATTTTTTTTTGTTTCTTATTTATAATAAATATAATATGATACGAGAAAAGCATTTATTTATCTCGTAGTTTGGTTTTATATGGTTAATGACGTAAAAGCAGGAAACAAAGAAAACAAAAATAAAGAGAGTTTGGACTTGCGAGGGATCTATACTTAGCTAACAAAAGTGACCACTGACCAGACTGTTTTCAGAAAAAATGCCTGCTTTTTTCAGCTAATATTACCAAACAAATTTGATCTTTGTGTTTGGAAACTAGGCAACCAGCAGGGAAGTCGAAACCTCTGATTCGACATTGTTTCTTTGAGTATTTAGTATATAGTTTTTGCATTGAATTACTTTCTTCAACTTTGTGTTTGAAAAACAAGCAGCCAACCCAATCATATACTGAGCCCTAAGCAATTAAATACTCCTACTTTTCTTTTCTTTTTATTATTTTTTTATTAATAAGGAATCAGAAAACTTTAATTATTTGCCTGCAGTGAGGTTGTTCTGAAACTTGTTAACCTGTAAATTTGAACCATTTCAGAGTTCCAGGAACGAACTCTTACCCTTACTGTAGTTCAAAAACTGGATTATTACCGTTAATTGCATCATAATCTTGGGGTTCAGTCATAAATTACAGATAACATTGAAGATATATTCCACTAGTCTTTTGTGATGTTGAAGAGCGAGGTTGAAGAATGAATTTAAACATTATTTCTTTTTTACCCTTCTAGTAATCTTTTGTTCTTGCGTGTTGTCACACCCTCTTACTAAGCACAGTGTGATGATTGTGTCAAAATCATCGGTGAAAAGAGTTAACTTGCCGGTTTCCGAGGGAAGCAAAAAAAAAAAAAGTGTAGCTTTATTCTTTTAACATATCCAACACTATGAAGGCAAAGAATGGAAGTTCTTTAGTTTCAACGCTCAACATATCATCATATCTAAGAAATCTGTCACTGAATGAAGCACTAAAATGTTTAGAGAAATGGCAGAAGCAATGAATTTGCTCATCTGTGGTTTGCACTTTATAAGTCAATCTTAAAAAAGTTGATCATTTAAAGCCGCTTTGACGCCTAATGAGCATTGTCTTGAAAACACACTGTTATATTCCAGCCATATGTTCCATCAACCAATTTGGTCATTTGCCTCAGCTGAGTCCATATTTTGAGTTGGTACTGTTGTATTTAGTCCTCCATCCTCAGCATATCATAGCGCACAAGTCATTTATTCTTGCTTGTGAAACATTGGTGAAAGGGAAGACCCTGAAGTTGCCGTTATGCAAACAGGTTAATGTCATCTCTGAGTTGCCCTTCATAATCTGCAATTACATGTCAAGGCATTAGCATGGCTATTGAGTCGGTGTGCTGCCCTAGACAAGTCAGAATGCAGCTAAAAAGGAAGCAAATTCCTAAGCATACTTTAATTAATAGTTCTTTCTCGGTTCCAAATCGAGTATTCTTGTTGTTTCATATTTGTTGTGAGCAAGCAGAGATATCTGTGATTAGATGCAAATGCAACCTACGTCTGCAAGCAAGATACTTCAAAATGGAGATGATAAGACATTCTGATAAAGAATATACTGTGCTCGAAGTCAAATATGGTGATGATTTGGTAACCTCGAATGGTGACGATAGAAAATAGATTTTTGGTTTTCATATTTCATGGCAATTAATGGATTAAAGGGAGAATTTCACGGTGGAATTAAATGGCTTTGCTGCTTTTTGCTCGCCATCACAAAAAGAAAATTAATTATCCTGGAATGAAGCAAAACAGAATCAAATACATATGTACCTCACAAGTATTGGTTCCGTCATTGCAGCTCCACCTTTCGCTAGGGATACAGTCAACGAATCTACACCATCCGCAATAGTGATTTGCATCAATCCCCAGGAATACTGCTACAAGACATCCACCAAATCTGCAAATGAAAAGAAGCGCCTTCTCTAAGATCAAATCGGTTCAAGAAATATGAAAACAAAATAATTCAGCTTGACATTTTGTGTGAATTTAAAAACTTACAGAATAACAAACAGTAGAAGAGAAACACTCCTCAGAAAGGGCCTGTCGAGCTGTAGCTTCTGCTTCAGCTTGATGGTACTTTTGACACCATATTCAAAAAGCCCTGCTTTGTTTGTTGACATTTGCCTAACCTGAGGGGTGAACAAAAGCACAAACCCAAGTAGAAGTCCGGATATAAAAGCTCCAATATTTGCGAAATTGTCAATGTATGGTAGCAACCCAAGGATGAAATTCACCACTAAAACTATGAAAAGTGCTGCTAGAGCAGCACACTGCAATCAACCACAATAAAGATCAGAAAACTACAAGATCAATAGGAGATAAGACATAAGTTAACACAAGGAAAACGGAGTTAAGCACCTTGCTTGAGTAAACTTTCCAGTTCCAGAGAAGCCCCGAAAGCATTGTTCCAAGTAATCCAAACAGAGCACCGGATGAAGTAACCACGGGGCTATTTTGAACAAAAAGTGAACATACCAAGCTACCAAAAAATGCAGAAAGTAGGTAGATTGCCCCAATCCTCACTGTCAAGTCAAAAATGAAGAACAATAAGTTTTTAACCAAATGTTAGCCATTTTATTCATTCGATAAATGCAAAGGGTTATATGAGAGAGCAGCGTTCTTACAAGGTCCATAATCTCTCTCTAAGTGGATTCCAATGAAGATCATACAGCTGATATTGATGGCAAAGTGTATGAGCCCAGCGTGCAACCAGGGGCATACAAAGAAACGCCAAGTTGGGCGATTCTGAGCCAAAAATGCCCTTCGAAGTGCCCCAACTTTGTCTAGCCTGCAACATTACAATCATGATTTTCAGCAAGAAAACTAAGACCAATAAACTTAATTATAGCGAGAACCTCAATTTTGCAAAAGCAAAAACTTTAGATGACAGTAATCTGCTTCAGTATAGTAAGTAACTAACTGCAATCAAAGCCATTCTTTTACTTAGATAAGACTGCGAATTTTCTGCGCAAACAAAGTAAAATTACTAATCTTTTATCCGCTGTTCTTAATTTGGAACTTATTTACCAAAACAATCATAGCAAGTGGTTATGAAATTAACTCTCATTAAAAGTAAAGTGGGTCATTTGATCGCTTCAATTTCAAAGCACATTGACCAAGTAAACCGGAAAGGGGAAAGAACACCTGGAAAAGAACCATCAAGATACAAAGAGGAACACGGGAATTATAACACCAAGAACTAAGAAAAACCTAAGAAGAAAAAAGGTAAAAAGTGAAATGGACTGACGTAGAAGCAGAGGGACCGAGCAGGGGATTCTCAGAGAGAGGCTGAAAGAAAACACTGCGAAGGGGGAAATAGTTGAAGAGAGTGGCGGTTATAAAAGCCACGAGATGGAGGATGACCAAGAGAGAGATGAGCCATGTGTCCGACGCCCTCTGCCGGTAGCGTGACTTGAAAAATGGAAGTTTCCCTTCTGGCTGGCTATCGTTTTCCGGGTCGTCAATGGAAGAGGAGAATGACGACGGCGCTGGTTCTTGGCCTTGGGCCTTGATTTCGATCCGGGTATGTAGCTTATTGGCTGGGGTTTCCCCTTCCATTTGGTAGAGTCAACAGAAAAGAAAAAAGGTTTCTTTTATGCAGAGCAGAAAAGATTAGACTTTGATGTTCTTGCTGGCGGGGAAGATTCAACAGTTTTTTTCCTTTTTGTTGCAGAGGTGGAGAGAGAAGGAAAATTTTCTCTCTCTAAGCAGTTGCGTTTAGCGGGAACATTTTACCGCAGTCAGATGATTTTCCTTCCAATTTTGTTATCCGTTAATCTTAAAATATTTTTTCAAGCGGTAGCGCGCGTCTGATTCAACAATCAGAAGGCTGCATATTAGCAGAGCAATGATCAAATATATTTCAGACGGCGTGCAATATTCCACACCGCGATAAGAGTCGGACTACTTCGTAGTAACAACTTAAATTACAACTACAAATGTGTTTTCATTCGAAATTGTGTTTATGATTATAGATAGAATAGATGTTATTATGATAACCTGTGATAAATATTAAATGTAAAAATCGAAATCACAAGGATTCCCTGGTTGAACTCCTTGTGGAGTGGCAACTTACATTAAGGGTTCGTTTCTCGTAGGTATCATGTTTTTAAGTTTTAATTAATGCATCAAATATGCTTAATATGTAGTTCCAATAACTTACAAAAAAGTGTCAAAAATAAGGTAATCACAAGCTTGCTAGCATAACTCTCCGGCTTCCAAACAGTATAGTACTATACAATACCAGTAAATCCAACTTCTGATGACCTAAAATTATTGTTTGATATACAGCATAAGGATTCATATTTACAGGTTTTATGCTCAAGAAGTTTCTTTCAAAGATTATAAGTGGACATATATATATATATATATATATATATATGTTCATACAACAAGACCTCCAAAAATCCATTTCCTTACCAGTTGAGGAACAAACTTTTGTGACTGCAGCCTAGATGTATTGGTGGTTATCTAAGTTCTGTCTTCTCTACCAACTAGGTGGGTTCACGTGGACGGGCTGACCAAAGCGAACTGAGAGCACGTAGACGATGGAAGTATTCCCCCAAGGCAAGTAAACCTCGAGCTGCTTGACGGGTTGTTAGGATTCGAGCCATCTGCTGCAATGTCTGCTGGCGAAGGTGATCAGCCTGTTTCACGAGGAAGAACACATGCAAAATCCAGTAAACAAATGTAAGTCTTCGGGCCATATTGACATTCTAGACAACGCTTCCTTGGAAATAACATTCTCTTTTAATTTGTTTATATATTTTTACAAGGAAACTTGGTGCGAGCTTATCCCCATGTAAAAGGGAGCCATGAGTTTGTCTTCCCCAACCCCCATTGCCCTCAATTCCTCATTTAGAAGATTGAATTTGAAATATATTTAAGATCAAGAAATTCAACACCATTGATGGAAAGGAATTCATGGCCCGTGCAAAATGAATGGATTCAGAGCAATTCATAACAACTTTGATGCAATGATGTCAAATAAAAGAAACAAAAAATTTTGAGAATGAAAAGGTAAGGTCAAACCTGATTTACAAAGCCCTCTAGGACTTCCAATTTATCTATTGCAGCAGTCAGCTGAGCTTTGTAGGTCCCCGAACTTAAATCAGTCGCTACACTCTGGGCTAAGTTCTGCTGAAGTTTATCTATTCCTTGGGAAAGAGCATCTTCAGCTTGCTGAGACGATTGTTGAAGGTTGCAAACCTCCAAATGTTGTTGATCAGTCAAAGGCTCAATTTGTGACATGACAACCTGTACAAACAGCATTCACAGTTTCATAATTCATGATCAGAAAATTTTGTTAAAAAAATTTCGATGCATCAGCCCTACAGTTGTTGGTTATCGTAAGAAGTTATCGACCTCAATAGGCAGCTCACATATGGCCTGGCCACGAATAAATGGCGTCTCGAGATGATAGCATACAGTAAAGAAATCAATGGCTTGAAAATATCTGAATATAAATTTTAGCTAGCTAAGGACATACATACTTGTCTCCACCTTACTACTTTGTAGGACGTGAAGCAACAGTTGATCTCGAATGACGAAATAGCATGCACTTATTTGTGCAACTTATTCTCACAATTTCATTAGGATATGGAAATGCTGCTCAGAAGAAAATGTTTCCTACATGGACAGATCTCCACGATTCTACTCTCCGGTTTGCATTCTAGGTACCTTATAAGGGAATCTAGGATGAATTGTTCATTGCCAAGAAATACCCAAAAGAAAATTCGGTTGCATCTGTCTTCACACTATTGGCATTGCCTAATCATATGAAAATGCAATACTGGATTTCCTAAATAATATTTCAACAATGAAGCATGCTCAAAAATATTCAAAGATAGAGGGATGATCAGCATAATTAGTAACCAATAACCGGAAAGGAAAAAAAAAAAGTTATATGAGACTAAGTATTACATTTAAAAGCTCTGACGGACGGAATCCTCCAATCCAGTGGAAAAAACGCTCGGCTGAAGTTCTCCAAATGCCTGAGATCAAATAGAAGACATCTGCCTTTGCTGCATCCGCTTTCATGCGAAACAAACTGCAATAGTGCTTCAAGCTATTGTCTACCAGTATACGGAGCTCTATATCAGTAATGTGTGCTTGGAGTGCACTTCTAATTTCACAAATCTGTTTATTTTGCTCTTCAACCCAGTGTCCATACTCCATCTCAAATGCAGTGATACCTGCAAATTTCAAATCAAACTATTCAAGAAGAAACCAGAATCTGGGCACTTGATATTTCCATGAGATGTGTGATATTCCAATAGAAACAATTACTCATTTGTCACTAGAAGATGTAGCAGAAAGTAAAATATGTCTAGTTTCTCGAAAGCTATACCAAAGAAAACTCCCATATCAATCAAGAAAATACATTAACCGATGTCTTTTGCATTATCAGATCTTCAGACATCATTTCTAGTAAAAAAAGAACACTATGCTAACATGTTTGGTAGAAACGTCCTCCTACGGTCCAGTCCTATTTAGGAGTCCTAGCTGTATGGATAAGCTTCCAAGAAATTCTGATCAGAATATAGGAAACATAAAGAGAAATAGAAAATTTTTGGAATAATAATTGCATGAATGCTAATCCCTCTGCCAAAGATGGGAAAAAGTGAAAAGAAACAGAACGAAAAGAAAAATATATGAGGTTTGTAGCATGGAAGAGATTCTATTAACTGCAATTTGGATAAAGGAAAAGCATCTGCTATGCAACAGCCATTTATTATTTACTAGCAATATGCAATATCCAAGAACAAAAAGGTTGTAAAGATATCAGAGTGCTGAGCCTCATCAATAATTGATGAAACATTAGTGAGGAACTCGTACTAGTAATATAAGTTTTATTTGAGATTATAAATAAACTAGTCATCTACATCCAAATCAAGCAATATCAG
>JBBYHO010000016.1:1529039-1545326 GCA_038382025.1 Adansonia gregorii | reverse complement strand
AACAAGATGACAAAATACCGCTGACAGTAAAACAAATATTTTGCAGTGAATTAAGATGTCGGGAAGCTAAATGTATTCTGTGAGTCAATCTACAAAGCAAATAATGATATTAGAATCAGATTAGGTCACAAACCTGAGTTTTCGGTTGCAGACAGTCCAAAATAACCAGTATCTGGTGCATTGCTTATGTATATACCCTGCATCAAAGCATTGCCTAATTGATCATATGATCCATAGTAGGAACCTATTTTTCTTGGAAAATAAAGAAATTCCTTGTTGATATAAGGTGAAAACATACTCGGAGGAAGGTAAGAGAGAGAGAGAGGGAGAGAGAGTTTTCACTTCACCTGCTTCCTAGCTCTTTCGAGCTCTTGTTCCAATTGTGCTAGTTTTAAACGACTTGATTCTAATTGTTGAATATATGCCTACAAGATAAAATTAAATCAGAACTACTCATAGATGTCCATACCATGAAATAACTCTCATAAGCAGATGCTTCGTATAGAATGTATTTTTTCCGTCTACCTTTTTCCGCAGACGACTTTTACGTGCAGCTTCACGATTTTGTGCCAGACGTCTCTGTATCTGCACATATTATGTATCTTTAAATAAAAGATAAATGCAATTAAAACAAGTAGGAGGTTCAGAAGAACAAATAGATTTAGAATATCAAACAGCCATTACATGGGTGCAGAACAGGAACTACGCCGTAGGTGGAAAACTCAAGTACCCGTCAAAAGAAATGTTTTTACTTAATAATAACAGACTCAAATGATGTAATACTTGTTCTGATACTTCAACCTCAGGAAAGTATGATATGCCATATGATATGGCTTAAAGACACATGGATAAATAGTGGACAGCAAAGCCATCACTTGTTAAATGTTCTCAAAGGTGAGTATGGGTGTGTCGGGGAGAAAGAAAGAGATAAGGTAATGCAAATTCATCACCTTATCTGCGGGCTTGTTCGTTTCTTGATCACTTCTGGAAGGTTCAACTTGCTCAGAAGATATATATTCAGCCTATGATTTAAAATCAGAACTATTCAATTATAGCCTGCAACTGGAAGAAAGAGCTTAAGCAACCAAATAACAAATAAAAACGAAAATGCAACTTCACCTTATTTTCTAGCCTAACATCCGTTTGTAAAATTGTGGATGATCCAGTATTTGGACTATCTTCACCGTTGAGGGTGTTGCCCCATCTGCTTATCGGGTTGACTTGCTCATATATTGCCATCCTTCTGGAAAGTTCAGTTGATGCAGAGCTCATTCTCTATCAAACAACTGGAACGGAACTAAAAAAACAGACAAACGGCTGATTCATTGGTTGTCTTAAGCACCAAAAGAATGCATAACAAAAACAGCATGGAACTGTCCTTCCTAAAGTAGCAATCAAATCTTGGGCCACGGACACACAGACTGGATTTCAACAATGCTCACAAGATTTGCTTACCATTGTCTACGTCATGGCTCGTAAAAATTACAGCCATACAAAAGCCTGCAAAGGAATATCACAACAAAAATCACCTCAAATATTACCAAAAGTGGGCCAAAAGTCTCAAGAACTACCAAGCAAAAATAGCAATGGTAGGACTAGCAGAAGCGATATGACAAAGTAACTAAGAAATAGCAAAGTGAGCCATCTGTTGGAGTGGCAGTCTTTTTTTTTATTATTTTAATGGAACAGAAGAGGAACCTAATGAATCGAGTTTTGTTAAGAGCATCCCTCCCTTCCTAGTACTCATTACAAATACGGCTGTCTGATTAAGGTTTCACGTTTTCTCCAAAGACAATAAAAACCGTAGATCAGCATTATTACATTTCCAGAGCCAAAATAAGGAATCAAAGCCACTAAAATCTGAACCTAGTTTCTCAAAAATATTGCCGACAGATAAATCTATATGCCTTAACCTTCATTTTTCAAAAAGAAAAAAAAAAGGCCAGTAGAGAGTCAACTTGATCAACTAATAATCAAATAAGACAGTCAAATAAACAGTAGTTCACTTCACTATCAAGAACTAAAGATACAAGATAACCAACTCAAGTTTTACATTCAATTCATGATCTTAATTTTATAAGCAAGTGACTGGGGTCAGCTCATGCTCTTAAATTGGTACAACTTACATGTTAAAAATTACAATCATCCACCAAGTAAACCAAAAAGATCCTACTTAGCCACCATATATTTACAAAGAATCAAAAGATATGAACATGGTCAGGTCAGCAATAACTCAAACTCCACCCCAGCAGGCCAAAACCTACTTAAATAATGTGATCAAAGAAGGGCAAGCTAAAAAAAAGATTGAATCTTTCAAAAATTTCAACTTTCTCATAAACCCAAACAAAAACAAGCCAAAAAAAGAAAATTGAGAAACTTTACTGACTACACTTAGGGATGAACCGAGCTTCCAAAACCCAAAGTCCGTCAATTTAAAAAAAAAAAGCCCAAATGAACACTCAAAAAAAAAACCCTGTTGCTTCTGTAAAAGAACAGCACCTTTCCCACCGCTCTTTGAAAGCAAACAAAGAATCCAAAATCACAACCCACAAACAGAAATACTCAATAAAACTGACGAGAAGGAAGGAAAGGAAATAATGTGCCGAATTTTTTTATAATTTTTTTGAAACGCTACAGTCAAACGTTTACGTCGGAGTGTTCACACTTAAAGTAGCAAAATATATAAATGCGTGGAGAAAAATGCCACAACTTTTAAAACCAAAAAGAGAAAAAGCACTCAGCTTTTTATCCTACGCACCCTTCACTCCCTTAGCTTACGTCACTTATTACCTCAGTTCTTGTCAGCCTCTACCGTTCAAAGTTAACGTCATTTCCCCGGCAAAACAGTAACAGACGTTCCCAACCCCCTTTTCCCGGCATTTTCTTGGTTGTCGTCCCTAGAGGTCCCACGTGGTAGAAAATAATTGGACAGTGTGTTCCAGGGTTGGTGTAGATAGCTGACAACCGCTCCAGTCTTTTGTAGACTTTTACCTTTTTCTTCTTCGTGTACTTCTGTGCGATAATAAATTTCTATTCTCCAGAAACCAAAGAAAATTACTTTGCCATAAATTATTTTATTCACAGCAAATTAATTTATGATAATATATATCTTTTACAATACATTAAAAGATAATTTAATAAATATTTAATATAATTATAAAATAAAAAATTTTATTATTAATATATCAAATATGAATTAAATATTTATAACATTAAACAATAGTTTATAACCTTTTATTTTGATAAAATAGTACTTTTTTTACTCAATAATATTTAAAATTATAATCTAATACATAAAAATGAAAATTTTTTAATTTTTAGGCATTTGCTATGTATGCTTCAACTTAAAATATTTAATTTTTCAACAAAAACATATAATTATTTTAATCCATTTATAAAAGCAAAAAATATATATTTAAACTAATAATTTTGAAATTTGATGGAAAAATTTTAATATAAAAATATAATTAATATTTTAAAATATAAGAATATAATTTTACAAGGAGTAGTAAATCAACAATTCGAGTGGCAGGGTACATGCATTTGGAACATATTCCCTAATCACGACTTCTAAAATAATACAGCGAAGGGGAAAAATAGAAAAAGAAAAATAAAAACAGTTTAACTTTCAAATTTCAAAAATAGTTTTATATTAATATTAATATTATATATAAATTTAAAAAATTCTTATACAAATATAATTTATACAAATAATATCTAACTCCTTGGCTACAACGTGCCTCTTTCTTTCTACCATCTCAGGTGTTGAACTATCAAATATCACTCAGTCTCTGTAGAACGTTAGTTGCATTCACACCGCTCTATTCCACTATTAATTTTTTTTAAAAAAAATTAATAATATTATTATAATTTAATCATTAAAAATATTTTTAAAATTAATTTTTTTTAAAAAAGGTCGGTCTTAATTAACAAAGAAAACCTGCCAAGAAAGAAAAAAAGGAAGTAAAGAAAATAGATTGCCAAGTGGCATATGAGCATTGAGACGTGGGGTATGGCTTTGTTAAGCTTAATTCATTTATCACAAACGATTAGGATATTACCAACTAATCAAACCACCTTTTGAACCAAATATTAGTTCCCAAATGTACTTGGTCTAGTTAAGCTGAGGTTTACGGAGAGGATCCGAAAGGATCTATGCAGAAAGAGGTAAAGACACCCGCAGTAAAAATGCGGTCATGTGGAAGTGACTTCTTGACCATTTTCATTAAAAAGATTTGCTGATTGGGATACCATAATTACCGTAAATAATTTAATTACATTTTTTTAATTTATTATATATAACATCATCAAATACTATTACACTTACTTCCAAAGATAATTTTAAGACGCTTTTTAGTAAAATTTATTAAAAATATACGTACAAAGATAAATAATTTTATCTAATTACCACTTTAGATTTTTTTTTCTTTTACATTCATTACATAATTTTTGCTGAATTTAAGATAAAGTATTACATTAGTTACGCTTTATATTTATATTTATATATATCATTTTTATTAATGTCATTAAGTATTACTTAACATTTTTTATGCATTATAAAACTTTAGTGTAACAAAGCCATCTTTTGTGGTTAAATTGAATACACACATAAATAAAGAAATTGATTGATATATTTTTTTAAAAAAATACATAATTTTAAAATTTTAAAATCATATGAACAATTTTTTTTAATTATTGTAAATTTTATATATTTTCAAAAAATATTTTTGTATATCATTTTGGCCCCGAAGCAATAATTAAATGTTTAATTTGTTCAGTAACATCGGTCTAGATTACACCTGACAATTCTCCACGCCGGGGACTTCTTCTTGGACCTTGTATTTTTTCTCTTTTTGATAAAAGGAAATGGTTTTAGAACGTTTTTCTAAAGAAAGCTCAACGTCACTTCTTAATTAAAAATTCTTCTTTCTAGTACAATTCTCCCTGGAAATAAGCTCCAATGGCTGGAAGATTTAGCTAACTAGCTATAGGTATAATCATGCATTTGATATATGATCAAAAGGGGAACCAATTATATTTAAACGACGTGTCACTCATCGCCGAACAATGAAAATAAATTTCAAAGAGCTTGAGAATCACTCTTTTCTTCTACTTTAGCCGACACAAAGTTAGGCATAGATTAGATTTCAGTCATGGTTTTTTTTCTTTCTTTTTTCTATTAAGCCAATATAAACAACTAATTTACCTTTCAATGGAAGTTATGCTCACAATGAATATTATTAAGTTAAAAAAAATATTGATCGAACCTTTCCTGTTTGATGGGGAAAAAGTGCAAAGTATAAGAGGTTATACATATATTTCCAGAGCAGTCTTGGAGAAAGTAATCAACTGTTTGATTCTACATGTGGGTTTTTTCTTTTAAGAAGAAAGCTACAGTTGGAAGATAAAAAAAAAGGATTGATTTTAAATTTATTAAATATTATTTTTAAAAAAAATAATTGTATGAATTAATGAGATGAATTTTTTATTTTATTTTTTTCAATACATTCTTCTGGATGTCTTTTATGGATTCTATTCTATATATGCTAAATTTGGTGGCTTGAAAACAAGGAAAGATTTGAAGCAAGTGGAATTGCTTTTACTATCAGTTTCTTTTTTCTTCTTTTTCCTTCATGTGGTGTGCCCAAAAACTGGAAGTATAAAAAGTGCAAATGCAAAGTGGGAAACCCAATTAGATTCCCAAAGTGGGGTATCTCAGAATTCGAAAGGGATTCTTTGACTCTGATGTAGCCAGTTAACAAAAGAAAACCCGACGAATATTCTCACGTGCCAATGCACGACTGCTGGCACTGGATTTTGCCGTTTAGAGGGCTATGATGAACGAAAGATTTTAACTAATTTGTACCTAGAGTTTGTCGATTGTTATCTTGTTATGGGCAGCCCCTGGAGCAACTTATAATCAAGATTCGTCAAAACTGATCGAATGTCACTATCTCATCCCGTCACTGGGGCAAATTTTGAAGGTTGTTATTCGATTCAAATGTCACCTTTTCAATTCTGTCAATCTTGGTTAGATTTCCTCCCTACAAATCCCACAAAAAGGCTACAAGAAGATCAACAGCTGTTCAAAAGGTTTTAGTCTCGAATGCCCCATCTTCTCCAAACGCATATTTGCAGACACCATGCTTTGTTTGAACGCATGCTGCATTAACTTTTGCTCCAAAATTTTGGAACCACATTGACATTTTTAGAAGATGTGATTATGTTTTCTATGTGTCGGTGAAGTTTTCAAAATTTACATGCGGATGTATCTTGCTAATGAGTTGAATATGATATATGACCCTGAACATGCTGTAGATACAAAATTTGAGAATTTGACTAATCTTAGGGCAATGCTCCCATAAGGCCATAACTTTTTTTGCATTAATTTAAGCTATTTGTATAATTTATCTAATGGCAGTGGAAATATAATTGTTTGCCTTGAATCCTGAAATCCAAACAAAAAATGGTGTTTCAATCTTGAAATGGGCCTCCTTGGCTGACAACGGAAGCTAAAGTGAAGTTTAAGAAGTGAGCTTAGCCACCAGAAACAAATGAAAGGGTTGAGATAGGCGCAAGATGCCAAGCTCCTCCCTGACCCCGCCGAGAACTTCCAGATTTAACAACCTTAACGGTCAATGAATTGTTCATTTAGAACCCCTTCAAAAAAAAGAAAACTTGAAAAGAGAGTGATGGTAATGAATGAACTTAATTGTTATCCGGGTCTAGACTGTTTTGGGGGATGGAATATCCCAAAAAATTAGCAATGAAATCAGGTATGGCTGTTGAGATGAGCAATCTTTTTTCACTCTCTCAGTATTTTCTCTCGCATACACTCTAAAAATAGGATTCTCCTCAACAAATTCACATCTGCCAGATCGTTTACAACGCCTTCTTTCGATCATTCTGGCGGTTCAGATTTTACCCTTTACGTGCCTTTCACTTCTCAACTTCCATCTACTCTAAGCATTTTTCAGTTTCCCCATATTTTCTTCACAATTTGATGCAAACCCTCCTCTTTTTTTTTTTTTTTTGTTTGAATGTCACTATTTTTTCTCTACTTGAAACTGTTTATGGATCCCATTTAGAGCAGTATTTTACTTTAAGTGATAGTATGCCCGATTTGTCAACCCAACCCTGATCTGAATTAAACTTGATGCTGTTGAACTGTTACTGATCTAGGAAGGGAAAATTCGGTTCATTGGGGGTTTTATTGATTGACTGCTGTATGGAAGATAGATTTATGACGTCTCCAAACAGAGCTGAAGGACAACAATGTCCGCCGCCTCTGGCTACTCAGACTAGTTCTTTATATAACCTCACTTTTGATGAGGTGCAAAGCCAGCTGGGAAAGATAGGCAAGCCTTTGAACGACATGAATTTGGATGAGTTGCTGAGAAGTTTGATAGCTGTTGAAGAAGGAGGATTGGTACAAAACCCATCATCTTCTTCTTCTTCTTCATCCTCATCATCTGCTACTGCTGCTTTCTTTCTTGGGAATTTCAATTTGAATGGAACATTAGGTAAGAAAACTGTTGATGAGGTTTGGAAGGAAATCGTTAATCATGGCAATCTCAATGCAATGGACAACCAATTTGTTCAACAGCAATTGACGCTCGGAGAAACGACGCTGGAGGACTTTCTTGTTCGTGCCGGTGTTATCAACGGTGAGGTTCAAGATAGCGTCCTTAATCCGCAACAGTTTATGGCAATCGATCCGATGGCAGTGGTTTCACAACAAGCTGATTGGCTGCAGTTCCAAATGGCTGCTGTTCATCATCATCATCAGCAGCAGCAGCAGCAACAACAAATGACAATGATGGATTCGAATTTCAATGTTCCAGAGTCAGTTTATGAAAACCAAGTTGTAGATGTTGGGTACCCGGACAACCAACTGGCTCTTACGATGCCAATGCCTGCAATGTCAGCAACATCTTCAGACTCTCAGTCAACTGCTGCTAGGAAGCATAGATACTCAGATGTGATGGAGAAGACCATCGAGCGAAGGCAGAAGAGGATGATCAAGAACCGCGAGTCAGCAGCAAGGTCCAGGGCAAGGAAGCAGGTTGATATATATATATATATGAAATCTTATGCGAACTTTAAAAAGAAGTATATATAGATATGTGGTCTTATAATATGCATTGACCGTCCATTTGTTTTGTAAATGCAGGCTTATACTAATCAATTGGAGCTTGAAGTAGATCAGTTAAAGAAAATGAATAGCTGGCTCAAAAGGCAAAAGGTACCTTACCTGAAACCTTCTTCTTCTTCTTCGTTTTTTTTTTTTGGTAGGGAAAGTATATACTTTAAGCAATATATATTTCAAAGCCAGTACAGTAGTCTTCAAGTATTGCTGCAAGGTGATCGGCGGCTAGAAATTTTAGCTAGCTTTAATTGTAGGATCGTGTACCATGTTTTCTTGGCTTGGATGGTTTTAGGGTTGAGAATTTCTGTCTACATTTGTTAGCATTGTCTTTCTTATTCACTTCTGGAAACAAGTCTTCTAATTTTTTGTTAAACATTGATGAAATTAACAAAAACTGGAAAATAATAAGGTATGCCCGTTCTCAGGACATTTTTATCTTCTTAAAACAGAAACTGGCTTGAGAAACAAGACAATTCAGTTTGGTTTTCAGAAATGTTTTGAAGAAATAGACTTCTCAAAATCTGGGGTTTTCAACTCATTTAAGCAAAATTTTTGGGGTGTTCGAATGAGTTTCAAAGAAATTGTTATCCCTAAAGCTTTAAAAACATCGAGTAAGCTTTCATGACTTAAACTTCAAGTCCATTTTAAGTGTCAACTCTTTCAACCTATTTTAAGATTACTGCAAGGAAGGGAGTTTATAGCCCAACTCATACCCTGACCATGGGGCACTATCTTTTGAGGATCAATGTCATAGTTTAATTCGGGGGAGCCTTGTTTTCTCTTTTAATTTCTAATGTTGTCAGCATATAATGTTTCATCTTAATTAATCAAAGCTATTGCATAGATTCCAAATATAGATTTCAGTGCTGAAGAGAATTTCCAACATTTTAGGAGTAATGAGATCATGTAGGGTGAGAAAGCTTGGCTGTATATTTTCAAATTAACTTGTTTGAGGGGTACAGAAGGCTCTCCCGAAGGAAAGATGCACACTAGTCCTAGTCTTAGAAATTAAGAAATTGAAGCACCCCAGCTTGTAGTTACGACAAATACTCGGATATGAATATTAAAGTATAATTTTGTAAATATAAAAAATATTTTAAAAAATTTAAATATAATAATATTAAATATATATCTGTATCTAACACTTTACCTTCGAGCCTAATTACCATAGCCTGCATAAGATTAAAATGTAGCTTGTTGAAGGTTTTTTCATAGCCATATTGTTGTAATCTGGTTTTTTACATAGCATAAGAAGTTTTCTTTGCCTCAAGGTTAGCAGTGCAGCACAACAGATTGTGCTCTGATTTTGAGATATATTTCTCATACCTCCTAAAAACTGCAAATCCAAAATATAAATTTTGAATATTTCTATGAGGAAGCTGCCTATCCACGTGGCTGGTTGCTCTTTTTTTCTTTTTTCTTTTTTACCTTCTTAACTCTCGGGTAGATTGCATTAATTTCAGACCGAGTTAATTTAGATCATTTTTATTTTTTAATTTTTATGTTATTTTTAAATTTAGATCATTTTGAGTATAATTTATTTAGATTTGAGTCACACTAGGATTAATTTGATTTAAAAGTTATTTTTAAATTCAGGTTATTTTATGTTCAAGTCAATCAGATTTAATATTCAGATTAATCAAATGAAACTGGCATTCACGTGCCACATGCTTTTCTTTTTTGTTTTTAAATTTTTATTATTTTAGTTTTCTTTACCTTAAAAAAATAAAAAATAAAAGATGAAATTTAGGCTTAATCATATCAAGTATTTAAATTTTCAAATCATTTTTCGAGTTCAAGTCGTACCAGTTTCAAGTTAATTCAAGTTCAAGTCATTTCAGTTTTGGGTTATTTTTTGATTCAGTTCATTTTGGATTCAGGTCAATCAGGTTTAACACTAATCAGGTTCAGTTCATTTTAGATTCACACCATTTTTGGTTCGAGCCAATCAAATTTAATACTCGAGTTAATTAGTTTTGGTTAATTAAGTTTAACACTTTAGTTTTTTTGAGTTTATTCTTTTTTTGGGGAGACATTTCGCGTTAACTATTAAGGTTATTACGAGTTCTTATTTCATATTCAGATCATATTAGATATGGTTTATTTCAGGTTCGGCCATTTTTTGGTTCAAGCCATTCTAGTTTCTGGTCATTTCATTTTCGGGTCATTTATGAGTTTAGGTTGTTGATTTTTTTTAGCCAAAACAAGTTGAGTTGGATTCAGGTCCGAATGGCTTGATCGGATTTATGAGGGTTTGAGTCAAAATTAAATGGTGTAGATGAAAAGACATCCATAATCTATATATCACATCATTATTAATTTTTATTTTTTTAAACATAATTGATAATACTACTATTCCTTAATTTTTATTTTTTACTTTCATTTGTTAAAGGCTTTTTGATTGAAAAAAATAAAATGTTAAATATTTTCCAATATTATTCTTATGGATTTTTTTCTATTTTGGTAAAAGGCTTGCTTTTTCGTTGTATAAATCATATTTTTTTAATTATGATCTATGTTTTATTTCTTTGATCATTTCATAAAAAATTAAGATTTTGATATCTTAAAGAACAAGGTTTATGATCTTAGTTCAGAGTATGTGTTAATTATTGACAATGTTAGAAGTCAGATTGCTGAGCATCCAAAAATAAATGTTTGCTTAGATAATTATTTTTGCAATCCACCTATGTGTGTTGAAATTATTAATTAAACTATTCGAATAACTAACTTAATCTAATTAATTATTCTTTGTATATTTGTTTATGCCTATGAATTAGATAGTTGCTTAAAGAAGTGCTAGTAGATTTGTCAACGGATTTTATTTTAGCATATTGTTTATTTATAGTCTACATATTATCATTTTTATGTGATTTTCTCTTAAAAAATTGAATGTAAAATATTAAAAATCAGAATAATAGTACATCGGATAAAAAATTTTAAAATTTTAACTTTAAATTATATTATTTCATCTAATTTTTATTTAAATATTTAAATAATTTACATTTTGAACTAATACTTATATTCGTTATAGATGAAAAATGCAGGAAAGTAGATATGTTGTGGGTATTTACTCTAATACAAATAAATATTATATAAATATAATATACAGGAGAATGTTACGTTTGACTCTGTTTTACAAGTTAGACATTTACGGATTTTTAGCATCCATAAAAGGTTGGAATTGAAGTGTGACTAGCCACTTTTTTTTTCTTTTAAAAGGAAGTGGAGATGCTCCTGTCCTCAAATACAAATGATCCTCTGCCGAAGTACCAGTTGCGGCGTGCCAGTTCAGCGTCATTTTAGCGTACCTGTTCATTGTTTTGTTAGGTCATTTTTAGCCTGTCTGTTCATTCTTTTTTCATCAAACTGAAGAAACTGTTACTTTTTTTTTTTCCTTTCTGTTTTTGGATTGGACTGAGCCTCCCCTTTCTTGAAATATTTTACCTAGACATCTCAAATTATGTTGGTCAGATTTTTAATTTTTTAAAAATATATTTATATTTATATATATTTATAAATAAATATAAAATTATAAATTTTTAAATATATAAATTTTTATAAAAATATTTAAATATATTTTTATTGATTACATTAAATATATATATTTATATTTAATATTTATATATGGAATTGACAAATTTGTCTTTTCTCTTCGGTACAATAAGGCTCCCTCAACAAATCTTAAATAATCTGAGTTTACATTATATTATTTATTATTTTGTTCGATTACAGTTCTTTTCATTACTTTGATTGTCCAATCATTTGAAGTTACCATTTAATTTCTTTATACGGCTTTGATGGACCCTCACACAAGAGCATATTCTAAGCAATAATCGTGGAACAATCTCATTCTCCATTTTTAAAGAGTATAATATTAAATATAAATATTTATTAAAACAAAAAAATTCAAATGATGGAGGATGTTGAAAATAGTAGTATAATTGAAATTAAAATAAACATACATAGAATAGAAGCAGAAATTCAAGCTTAAGTGATGCGTAGGTCCGATAAAGAATAAAGAACCCTCACTCAATGTGTCCTTTAGAACAAACGCCAACGCCAATGCCCAATTAATTTCTGTTTTATTTCTTTCAAAAATTGCTCTCTTTCTTCGCATGACTATTAGCCCATTTCCGAGATAGAACATACAAAAATTTAGTTAAAAAAAAGCCATGAGGAAATAATTAGGAATAAAGTTTCACATTGTTTTTGATATTTAAGTTTGTAACAATATCATGAACTTCAAAAAAATTATAAAAAAAATTGAAAGATTATAAGCAAAAGGGAAAATGGATCAGATATTTAAAAAGGGAAATGTAAAAGATAAGTCACCACACATAAGGTTGCTCTTAAAATATATTTACTCACAGCCCTTGGATTTGGCAAGATCAATGGTTAATAAATATAGAATTAAAAAGTTATGTTGATACTAGATTATATCACATTGATTAACCCACTTGTGGGTAAACAAATATATATATATATATGATGATTAGTTTTTATTTAATAGAATAGTCGATTTATTAAGAGATCGAGAATTTTTTACAAAGGTAATAGTTTTAAAAAAAAATAAATGAGAGATAATTATTTTAATTATTTTATATAATATATGTATAAAAATTATAAAAATTTAATTTTTAAAATTTTTTAATTAAGTTAATACCAATTAAAAGGCTAAAATTACCTTAAAACTTTATTCGTATTATAGATAAATTATTTATCGCAATCCATACATATACATGAACATGTAAATGAGATGATAATATTAATTGAATATTCTCAAGAAAACATCATCTCTCGCCAAAAAATAATAATAATAATAATAATAATAATAATGAAAGCAAAAGAGGAATAAAAGCCAACGAGAATGGTATAAATATCGAATCCTATTCCCAAACAACAAAAATTAAAAAAAAAAATTCAAATTCATTTAACAAAGACTTTCATTTCTCAAGTCTTTCAACTGTACTCTGCCGCATGTGTTTATCTACCTTAACATTGGCTCAAAACTTTCACATAGAATAATAATAATAATAATAAAAATAAATTTCTCTCACCTTCTTGTCCATGGATCATCATCAAACGGCCAGCATTGAAACAAACACCTCGAAGCCAAACTTTTGTTAATTTTTTGTAGCAAATGAGAAACCTTAAATCTTTACAGTCCCCTGTTCTTATCAGTTTCAAGTACTCTGCCTTCTCTCTCTCTCTCTCTCTTTACAAAATTGTCATTTCCTTTCCTTTACTTCGCTCTCCCAACTCTCAACTTTCTCTCGTTTTCTTTAATATTCCTCAGCTTTCCTGCAAAATTTCCAAAACACCCAGAATTTTTTCAGGTATACTTTTTTGTCGTTTTCGTTTTAACTAGCGTTGGTTGTTTCCGGCAAAGACACGGACATATCCTCCTCTGTCAGAAGTCTTAGTCTTTTTATTATTCTGTTTTTGGGAGAAAACTGTGTAGATCTGACGGTTTATATAACGGTTATCAGATCTAACGGTCACGTGATTGACGTTATTGATATGTTGTTGCCCTTACGCAGGAGGGTATGCTTTTTTTTCAGTGTGCCGTTCAAATGGGGACCAAAAGGGGTTCCGTTGAGTTGATGTTTAGCAAGGTTTTGCTAACGTGTGCATGGAGAACCCTACTTGCTCTACTGGCTTCCTCAGCTACGCTTCTTCAACCTCTGCCTTTTTCGCCTAAAGTAAGTATCTTAATTACGGTTTAATTCCTTGATTTTTTTCCTAAAAAAAATTATATTTAATATATCGATTGAAAATTTAAATTTTTTTAAAAACAGGATGAATAATTTTGTTTAAATAAGATAGCATCGTCTTATTTGTTCCATGTATAAATTTATACTTCGTTGATATTGTCAATGTATTATGTATAAATCTGCTCTATGATTTACACTGGAATTCTTTTGTTAGCATTAGTGTTTTTTTTTTTTTTGGGGTTGCTACCTTGCGCTGTTGTTAGTGGCGTACAATGTTCGGAACTGAAATGGAAACGTTGATTTAAAGTTCAGTTCAGTTCAGTTCCGGGGATTTTGTTCTTTGTGGACCACATATATAAATAAATATGCAATTTATGTAATTATTGGTAAAGAAAATCTTACAGAAAGGATAGATTGTTGGGCTTGGATTTACATGGCCATGGATCAATGGCCCGTTCTATATTAGTCATCAAGGAAGAAAAGGAAAATCCTAATGAACCCAACGTGTCCATTGGCCCAAAATGAGAACCCAAAAAACAAATAGTTATTGTTTGTTTTTGTAGCATTTTATTGGTACATAACGCTTTTGCTTGATTTTATAGTTTCGGGATCTGCTTGAGCGGTTGATAGCAACCCAGGGTGGAAACCAAGAAAGGTATTGGGGTAATGGACATGAATCTGAAGCAGGTGATGCTGAGGGAGATGCAGATGAAGACAGTGATGATGATGGTGTTGGTGGTGGTGGTGGATATGGAGAAGGCGATGAAAGAGATCCTTCTGAAGGTGAAGATGGAGGAAATGATCATGGGATCAATTCTAATGACGCTAATGGAAACTCCAATAAGGGAACTGATGGAGGGGATGAGGAAAATGGAGAAGAGGAAAATAAAGATGATGATGACGGTGGCAGCGCCGCCGATTATGAGGATGATGATGAGCCGGATGGGGATGAGGAGGAGGGGGAGGATGACAATGACGATGAACATAATGAAGGTAGCGATGAGGAAGAGAAAGAAATTGTAGATGATGAAGAGCCTATAGATGAAGAAGATGAAGAGGATGAAGAACAACTGATTCAGCCACCCAGGAAGAGGAGGAAGTGATCATAATAGATTTTTTTAGACTTCTTTCTTTCCTTTTTTGTTGGTTCAATAATGCAAGCTAAGTTCTTTAACCAAACACAGTGCAGTGAAGTCATATTCTTAGAACTAATAAGAGATTGATGACGCAAATGCATGCCACTGCCTTTGCTAACAAAAGATTTTAGAAAATATAGTCAGCTTGTAAAAATTTTTGTTGCTTCATTTATATATTTTTTTCAGGGAAAGCTAGTTGCTTCCTCAACAAGCAGGTTTACAGTGGATTTTGGCAGGAATCGTGAGGTAGAGTTATTGAATCATGCATGCCTACAATTACTTAAAGCCAAGGGGCAACTGACTCTGAAGCTTTGCTCGAGATGATGCATGAAGATTACATACAGTTTTAATATCACTCAGGCTACAATTTTTTTATTGAATTGAATGCCAAGTGGTCTCGTTTAGCCTTTATCAATGTGTACACCCCTCAACTCAAAGGGGTGTTACGTGAGTGGTACGACACATTTAAAAAAAAATAAAATTTGAGTTCATATAAGTGTACTTTTAAAGATGAGTAGTTAGAGATCTCAAAATATGATTAGATGAGGAAACCTAGATAAAAACTAAAAAAGGTTTACATCCTCGTAAATCTTCGAACAAGTTCATTTTCAAACCGTAAAATGAACAAGAAAAAAAAAAGCGTACACCCTCGAATGGTTAGTTTAACCTACATATGTATTGAGCAAAGACAGTCTGGAATGGATCATAGTGCAGTGTCATTATGCCCTCCATGTCTCTTTGGTTCAGAAGCAATTAATATTCAATTTCATTTGTCTGAAGAAATACTGTTTTACTTTATCTGCTTGTGCTATTTCATTATCATATAAATTAATATGATAAGAAATTTGCATATAGTCTTTGCAAGACATGACATAAGTTTATTATGTCTTTGAATTTATCCGTATATAAATTTATTAAATAACCTTTGGTAGAAAAATGGTGTAAGTAGGAGAATATTTTGCACAATGTTATTGTTTAGACTTGTGTGTTAAATTGAGATGGATAGAGATAGCAAACTTGATTTGAACCAAAATACATTTAATCCAATATAAACTTGAATTAACTTAAATACAAAAAGATTTAAATTCAAATATATTTAAAAGATTAATAAAAAATATTTTAAAATTTAATAGATTTGAGTTTTTAAAATCAATAATTCTGACCCAAACTCCATAATCTATATATATATATATAAATAATTTGATTATTAGCTTTGAAAATTTCAAATTCAAAATAAACTAAATCTAAAATAACTTAAATTAAAATCCAAAAATTATTTTAAAAAAAA
>JBBYHO010000016.1:1491040-1516560 GCA_038382025.1 Adansonia gregorii | reverse complement strand
GAGCATGGAATGCAACCGAAACCGGTGGAGAGGGTCCATCGAGGGAAGTCGACACTCCAATCACAAGCGCAAACACAGAACAATGCCACGTCTTTGCTGACACACGCTGACTCCAGTTTGATTCAGACTTTAACAGTTAACTGCCTCGCACAAATCCGCTGACGCCACCCCAAAATTGTAGACTTTATCAGGTGAAAGAAAGTAGAATACCACACGTTCTCAGAATCTACACCACAAAAAAAAAAAAAAAAAACGAAAGAAAGAATTGAAGTATTAATTTCAACCTTGGCCACCAAGCAAGCCAAATTCAATCCATCCCCACCCCCCAAATAGACGCTGACAGCAGCCTATAAATTCTCCAAGGAAGGTCGTTTCATTTTCAGGGATCAATTCATTATATCCGAGTTCTTTGGTCTCAAAGGACAAGAACTGAATCCTTAATTAGTTCCATAAACAAGTTTTAATCTGTTTTTTGTTTTTGGGCAATGGCAACGGCTGGAGTTGGTTTTGCAGAAGCTTACGTTATGCGATCTTTACATAAGGAGAAAATGAAGAAAATGGACAGAGAACGGACATCAAAGAGTGATGATGATGGTGAAATGAAAATCCCTGCCTCTTGTTTCTTCTGGGTGTCTAAGAAAAACCATTTTGCCGAGGTTTCTTCTTCTGCTGATTATTCTAACTGGAAACCTATTTAAAACCACATGGGATGACAAAAAGTTGTCTTGGGGACCAACCATGTTTTTATTTAATGAGAAGCTTTGGTCCTTGTTAGATCTTTGTTATTTTTGGTTGATTTATTTATTTATTTATTTATTTTTGATTCTTTGACCTTTTAACTTGATATTGTGGCCAAAGAAAATGCCTTTTAGCTTTGATAAAACTAGGGAGTGTAGGCAACGCTTGGCATTTGTGTGGTGGTGGTGGTGAGGAACTGAGGATTATGTACCCGTCTGATTCTTATTTGCACCCAAAAAATGAAACAAAAGAAAAATGAAAAGGCAGATGCTTGCAAAATTTGTTTACTTTATATTTATGTATACAAATTTAGCATCAGTGGAGTATTATATTAATTTATTTTTGAAAATGCTAGTTTTTTAGATTAATGGAAGGCAGTATACTTTAGCTGTTTATGACATATGATGATGAAAGTGGGCCCAAGGTTAAGTTTGGCCACAAGTGTAACATCATTGCAATTTATCATCATTTGTGTAAGCAGTAAGTTTCTTAAAAAATTATTAGATATAAATAAATATATATTAAATTTTAAATTTAATAAATATGATTTTTTTTAAAAAAATTTTATTTTATATATATTTGGATAAATTACCTTATATTAAAAAAATTATCTTTACCTTATGCTAATCATGTCATTAAATGATGTTTAATTTGTGAAAAATAACAATTATTAGAAATAGATCTACAAACACAATATTATCTTTTTTTTTTTTTTATCCTTTCTCACTTATTAAGGTCAAAGAAACTTGTAAATCTGATTATGATCCAAATATAAAAGGATCATAAAGTTGGGATTAAAGTGCTAAATCATGATCTCATCAAATAAATTCCATTGTTGCCAGTGTAACATACGTTCATATGAGGTGGATAGGACCCAATCCTATAAAATTATTAAAAAATAGTAATAAAAGCTAATCAGCCTCTGGTTTTTTTTTTTTTTGTTTTTGTTGGTGCACGTGCTTCCTGGGGCTATCACGTGCAATGACTACGTGATGGTAAGGGGTCCGTCACGTGGTAAAGTGGGATAGAGCTTAGGTGATGTGTGAGATAATATCATGAAAACTCTGACTTCTTTAGATTGGATTTCAAAATAAATAAAATAGATAACCAGAACAAGGCATGTGCATAAGGTCCGTTTAGGCCATTGAATATGACCCTACGATGACCAGTATCCATGCCAGAGAGTTCATCCATCCCCCCTTTGCTCCCTTCATAGGACCAGCCTAATAATGCACCCAAATGCCTTCTTCCACAATTCTTTGGCTACTACTCATCGTCCACTTCTCCTCAGCAACCATTTTACATTTGGCTGGATCCATTGAATAAGCTTAATAAAAAAAAATTAAAATTCATTCAAATTTCACTAATAAACAATTTAAAATTTTAATCATAAAACGACATTACATTTTAATTGCCTTAACATGTTTACTTCAAACAGTAGATCCATTCTAGAGCTATAAAGAGGTCATAGCCCATCTCCACATTCTCTTCTAGACCACCTCAAATCTAGACTTCTTTACAGCATTAAAGGTTAAAAAAAAAAAAAAGAAAAACTAAAAGCAACCATTTTCTTCAATTTTCTATCCAGTGGAAGCCAGTAACTTTTTCATAGTAAAAACTTGCAAACTGAATTACTAGTTAAGATAGAACATGGAGTTAGAACATGTGAAGCTACAGATGTAAATTATTATAGTACTAAAAAGTAAACTTCATCAGAAACTTCCAAAAACTCATTTAATTTTTGTTGTTAAAACGCCAAGTTAAATACAAAGTCAAGCTACGATTTCAATCACCAAGATTTGAAAATACCAATAAGAATTAAAAAAAAAGAAATAAAATATAATTAAGTTATGTGAAAAAAATAAAAACAGAATTTCCAAAACAAGAAATGGGGGAAAAAGAAAATAAAATCCCAACCATTTTGAATAACTCAAGGTGGTCCAATGAAATTTTGGTTCCTCAAACAACCATCAAATTCAATTCAATTATTAATGGACTCCAGCTATGCCAGAAGTGGAAATCAGTCACTGTTTAGGTCAATTAGAACTTCTTAAAACTAAGCTAATCCCTCCAATAATAATAATAATAATAATGATAGATTTAATTTTATTTTTTATAAATATTATTTTAATCAATTAATTTTATTAATAATATTTTTACTAACAATAATAAAAGAAAACCCCAAAGAAGAGGAGGGTTTTTGGAAAAATTAAAAGGCTAAACACCACATAAGTACATTCATAATTGCTTTATTAAATTCTAATAAATGTATTATAATTTATAAAATTATAATAATTAGCAAGCAATTGACAGCAACCCCCACGCTTTGGCGGGATGTCTCTTTTCCAATAATACAAATAAAAACCTTTCCTTTGAAATCTGAAAACTCATATTTTACCTGCAAACAAACCTCCATTTCACCTAATTAATTATCTTCTTAATCTCGTCTTTTCTTTTCTTTTTCTATTTTTTTATTTTTCAAATCAAAGCAAAACCCTCCAATATCTTCTCCTTGTTTACGCCATCTGAAAAATTACAATCTCCCAAAATATCCCACCCAACAAAAAAATTTCCAACCTACAAAACACCCACACATCATTAAATAAACCCATCGGTTGTTTAAAAAATATTAAAAAAGACAGCTTTTTTCCCTCTGTCTCTCTCAAATTTTGCTCTTTTTTAGTTTCCCCTATTCACTGTGGTTTGTCTGAGAAACGGAACCTTCCTTCCTTGTGAAGATTCATCTACTCTTTCTTCCAGCTTAAGCACCTACCGATCCGCTACTGGGTACCTACCTTCATTGCTACTCAGCATTATTTTATTGGTATTTGTTTTTTCTTTTTTTATTTGAGTGTTTAAATGGACTAAAAAATGTAAACTTTTTTTTTTCAGGGATTATTGTATTCATGTGCATTTTATTGAAGTGTTCTCATTTGGGTCAGTTTTGGGTTTTGTTTGTTCAGTAACAAATCTGGGTTGTTGTGTTTTTGTATTTTTTTAATGTTTTCTTAAAAGGAAAAAAAAAAGAAAAAAAAGATTGGTGGTGTTTTTGAAGCTTTTGTTATAGGTGCTATTCCTTTTTCTACATTTGGCTATAGCATTCGGTTTTGGATTCTTTTTTACTCTATTCTTTTTTCCTTTTGTGTCAGTCTTTTCTGAAGGTGGACTTTGGCTTCATTATTTCTTTTAATAGTGTGAAGTGCCATTTTATCTTCTTTGCTTTTTTTATTTTGGGTCCTTTTTTTAGCTCAAAAATTTTGAAATTCACTGTCTTTTATTTTTAATAAAAAAAGGGTTTGGATCCGAGAATTTTAACTCTGCATTTTGAAGTTTGTTTCTGGGGTTTGGCATTTTAGGAAAATTTTTCCTTTCTTTGAGCAAGGTATGTGCTGGATTTTTCTCTAATTTGGCTTTCAGTTCGAATATTATCTGTGCACCATCTTCAGTTTCTTTAGATCTTGTGTTGGTTTCTTGGTTTCTGAAGTAATGGTGAAGTCAAACTCACTAGACCAGATTATTGAACTAAGCAAAGTTTAACGTTTTTTTTTTGATTTTAACTCGGAATTTCGTTTAATTTGGATTCCTGTTTACTAAACATAAATCTTGATCTGAATTAACCTTGTATGCAGTTCGGGGTTTAAAAAAGCTCTTTGTTTGCTCTTACATTGTTTTTCTTCTAATTATGTTACTTTCTTGGTGAAGTACACTCACGGGATCTCAATGCTTGTAGCGGGCTTTGGATTCCAAGCATGTTATACTTGCACTTGAACTAGTTTTAACTGGTCTCAGCTCTCTATGTGGAAATGATATATATTGTCCTTTTCGGTTGTTTTGTTACAAGCAGGGGCAGTTTAATCAAAGGGGGATTGTTATGTCATAGAACTGGTCATTAATTGATTCGCTGGTAATGTCGAGGATCCCTAAGTGGAAGATTGAGAAGACAAAAATAAAAGTTGTATTCCGGTTACAATTCCATGCTACACATGTAAGTCAAACTTTGTATTTGTTAAAATTTCCAGCACATTCTTTTTTTTTTTTTTTCATTTGAAGCTAATCCCTTATTGATCTCCTTGTACTAGGATCATGTTACAAGTAGATGAATCGTTATATTAATTTTCTAACAACAAATGTGTACCAAGTTGTACAATGTAGCTTATTGAGATGAACCAAGCAATCCGATGGCAACGTATTGAATGTATAACTTCAGTTCTATTATATGAATGTTCTAAGAAGTTACCTTATCCATTATGTTACTTCTACCATGCAACTAAAATTTCATGTAAATTGCTTGCATTTGGTAGGAAATATTTAAATCTTTGGCTGGTATTTCCAGTTAGAGAGTTTTAGGTCAAACTTGTTGGCACTTCAAATGATATATTCCATTATTGGAAAGTTATGGAAATGGTTGTAGATTGTTCAATGTCCAAGAGTTTTTAAGGTCAACTGCTTGAGAGATTAAATTTTATGTAGTAGCCATGAATTCAGTCTTTTCCAGAACCTGTTCCCTGACTGCAGAGTTTAGTCAACTAGACTTCAGTCCTAAACTGGTTGAATCATCTAAATGAATCTTTTTCACCATTTCATCCGATCTGTGCATCTATTTTTGTACTATATATATCACTAATCTAGCATGGAAGTTTGTCCATCTTTCATCACTGGAAAACATATTCTGATGCATCATTCAATTGGCTTGCTGCACTGACTGCTTAGGGTGTGTACTTTTTCTGAACAATTCAGATTCCACAAAACGGATGGGATAAACTGTATATATCCTTTATTCCTGCTGATTCTGGAAAAGCAACTGCGAAGACAACCAAAGCAAATGTGAGAAATGGAACTTGCAAATGGGCTGATCCAATCTATGAGACTACAAGGCTTCTCCAAGACATCAAAACTAAACAATTCGATGAAAAACTCTATAAGCTTGTTGTGGCAATGGTAAGATCCTAATCCTTACATGCTATTTGCAAAACTTAACCACACAGACACACATTCTTGGTATGACCTATATGCGACGAATTCCCCAGATCTATGTACCTCTAGTTGCAGTGAGAACAGGTTTTTTTTCTTTCTGTATTCTTGTTTTAACTGAGTTTAACTGTCTTTCACCTTAATCTATTTGGCATCAGGGTTCCTCACGATCTGGCCTTCTTGGTGAGGTTACCATCAACCTTGCTGATTATGCTGATGCATCAAAGCCTTCTGTTGTTCCATTGCCACTTATTGGCTCTGATTCTGGAGCTATATTACATGTGAGGACTTTTGGATTTCTCAAAATAAACTTGTTTTTTAATTGCTTGTTGGACTCTTGGGTCATACATGTGGCTACATGCTGAAATGTTTTTATGTAGCTTCCACTAAAAAGTTTGTGGAACTCTTTCCTAAATTGCAGTTGAAGTTTCTTTTCTGTTACTAGAGATTTTATTATTTTATACCTATTTAATGCTTAATTTATATTCAATGGCAGGTCACTGTACAACTGCTAACCTCTAAAACTGGTTTCAGGTATTTATTTATAGCATGTAAACTTCTTGCTTCAGCTAATTTCAAACTGCTTATCTGTAACTACACTTGGTTTCAGGGAGTTTGAACAGCAACGAGAACTTAGAGAGAGGGGATTGCAGGTGGGGCCTGACCAAAATGGTCCCGATATGCTTGCTTTTGGAAAAGTACCAGTTTCTGAGGAGAATGTTAACAGTCATATGGTTAAGGTCTGGTCGTTTGTTTCTTTTGGATTCCTAGATATTACCATGTGCGTTGTATTGTAGTTAAGGTTCTTTGCTTTTGTGTTTTGTTTCATAATGTTATATTGAGCTTTTTGCATATATACTTGCAAATTCACTTTCTTTGCTGGAGATGCATAATTGATCATAATTATTATCTTTCCGAGACAGTTTTTCACTTATTGAGAATATAGATTCCAACATATATTTCTCTTGAAAAAAAATAATATTTTGAAGGTCTATGAGATTACTTATTGAAGAGAAGTTTTGGCATTTATTTTCCTTGTTGAATTTAGAAGAATATGAAAATCATGGAGATCATGTTAAATTGAGTTTGTTGTTACTAAGAATGCCGTTAACATTTGCATGGAATTTTATGGCTTTGCTGTGGAAACCACCGAAGAGGCTTTAGGTTTTGAGCCAATGTGAAAATGTCACTGACAAGTCAAGATGGTAAAATGAGTGTAAAGATGGGTAAATTCATATTATAAAGGTCTTCAGCAGCCCAATGCTAGAATACCAATATGCAACAAGTACTTTCAATGTATCTTTTAAATACTCTTTTCACACCTTTACTGGCTTTTCTGCATTTTGGGTGAAAATGTGGTTGTTTAAGTTATGTAAAAATCTATATTGTTAGCCTCTTTAGTTTTTGCAAGCTTTTTATGAATGAGCAGCACATTCTTTCCTGGTGTCTTCTGCAGTTAGGGGATAATCTAATCTGTCACCTTTTCTTTTGTATATAGGTCAATGCAAGGGTTAGATTTAAAGAAAAATCTAAAGAACAGCCTTTGCTTGAAGAAGATGTTGGCTTGAATGAAGACTACGGAGACTCAGCTGTTGGGTTCGATGGCTCTTCTAATACTTCAGAAAGTTTATATGCAGAGAAGCATGATACGACTAGTAGTCATGAAATTGAGAGCCTAAAGAGTACAGTCTCTGGTGATTTGGCAGGACTTGGTCACAGTCCTCAGCAAGAGAAAGGAGATCCCTCAGATCATCAGCTTTTGGCGCATGGGACTAACAATTGGGTTCATGGCTGGAGTTCAGACTATCCTGTGGATAATGGCTTAACTGTTACTTATGAAGAAAATAGCAGACTCAGAAGATGCTTAGAAGTGGCAGAGTCATCTATTCAGGAACTTAAAATGGAAGTAGGCTCGTTACAAAATCATGCTAGTCAAATAGGTGCTGAAACAGAGAAGCTTACTCAGCAACTTGTGACTGAGATTTCTTCAGGAGAAAGGTTGACGAAAGAGGTTTCTGCTTTAAAATCAGAGTGTTCGAAGTTGAAAGATGACCTTCAATGGATGGCAAGTTCTAAACTATGCCCTCCACTGACCAGCAAAGAAGCTATTAAGAAAGACCAAGATCTCTTATTTCAGGACTTAGAGGTCCTCTGGTCAAAGGGGCTTTTAGTTATGGAGGATAAGATCAGGGAACTTCAAAGCAAGACATGTTTGAATTACCATGAAAGAGACCATAGGTTTCTTAATGCAGACTTGGAGGCGTTGCTGGGCATTCTGCAAGATCTCAAACAGGGAACTCAGAAAGAAATATCTGTTCTTAGGTCAGAACCATCTGATAGTTGCAACATGAAGAGTACCAGAGAAATGAGTTTAACTAGCTCTTTTACAACAGAAATTGGTTTTGATGCAGAGCTTTATCAAGCAGAGCCAGGCATGGTTCCATGCATTAGTGTGCCTGGTCTTATGTCACATGAAACTGATTCTATGGGTGCTACTAATGCAATGAAAGGCAAAATCTTTGAACTTCTGAGAGAGTTGGATGAATCAAAAGCTGAGCGGGAAAGCCTTGCAAAGAAAATGGACCAGATGGAGTGCTACTATGAAGCTCTTGTTCAGGAGCTTGAGGAAAACCAAAGACAGATGCTGGGAGAATTACAGTCTCTCAGAAATGAACATTCTAGTTGCTTGTATAGGGTGCAATCCGCTAAAGCTGAGATGGAGGCCATGCGTCAAGATATGAATGAACAAATCTTGAGATTTGCTGAAGAAAAACAAGATTTGGAATCTCTAAGCAAGGAACTGGAAAGAAGGGCCATCATTGCAGAAGCAGCACTGAGAAGGGCACGTCTTAATTATTCAATTGCAGTGGGCCAGTTGCAAAAGGATCTTGAGCTGCTTTCTTCCCAGGTTATGTCTGTGTTTGAGACAAATGAGAATCTCATCCGGCAAGCTTTTGTAGATTCTTTACAACCAAACTCCCAAGGATACTCAGAGATGCTGCGGAATCAGGGACTGGATTCAGAAGAATTTCAACCCACCAAGTCCTTGCATGGTCAAAATCAATATGTAGGGTTGAAGAAACAGCATTTGGGTGGAGATATTCTTTTGGAGGACTTGAAAAAATCCCTTCATTTACAGGAAAGCCTTTATCAGAAGGTTGAAGAAGAAGTTTGTGAAATGCATTACCAAATTGTATACTTGGATGTGTTTTCAAAGGCTGTACAAGAAACTTTGCTTGAAGCAAGTATTGATATTAAATCAATGAAAGAGACAACCGATGGGCTTACACGGCAATTGGAACTCTCAGTTGAGTCCAAGGAGTTGTTGATGCGAAGGCTGCAGACAGCTATGGATGATGTTCATTCCCTTAATGAGTACAAGGCTTCTTGCATTGCCAAGTATAATGACATGGCTTTGCAGAAACAAACTCTGGAAGCAAATGTAGAAAATGTCTCCCATGACAATCATCTTCTCTTGGAGAAGATAACTGAATTGCAGTGCCACTTGATGGAATACAAGAGCAAATATGATGCCTGCGTCATGGAGAAAACAGAGTTGGCTAATTTATTGGGGGGAGAAACTCTGGAGAATGGTAATCTTCGAAACAATAACTCTTCTTTGCAGGAAGAGTTGATAACGATCAAAACTGAGTTTGATGAAATGGTTCTTGAGAAGAAAAAGCTGGAAAAAACTGTTGACTTTCTGAGAAATAGGTTTCTCTACTTATTTTCATCCTATGGCAAGTTTTTTGAGGAACCGCCCCTCTCACGGGACTTGGTTGGTCAGGATATAGAGTCCAAGGACTTGACATCTGTCATGGTGCAGTTAGAAGAGGTCCACAATAGTGCACATGAAAAATTTCTTCATCTCCTGAAAGAAAACAAAGATCTGATGGGTGAAAGAGATAACGCTCAGGCATCTTTAAGTGTGGTAGAATCAGACATGGTGCTAATGAAACAGAAGTGCGAACGTGAAGTACGATCCATGGTTGATAAGATAGATTTATCCAACGTAGTTGTTGAAAGGCTTCAGTTAGAAATTGAAGCTGTAGCTGAAAAGCTCAAGATTAGCTCTGAAGTTGAAGAAACCTATGCCCAGCAGCAGAGAGATCTTTTATCTGATCTTCAGTGTTTTGAAGCTGAGCTGCAACAGCTTATTTCTGAGAATAGGGAGATTGCTGAAGAACTCCTGGTGTTAGAATCTGTAAATGAAGAACTTGGAAGCAGTAAGTTGACTGTGGCTTCACTTACGGAAGAAAACAAAGCGTTGGCACAGTCTTTACAGGATAAATCTGAGGAGTCATCCAAGCTTGCTTTGGAGCTTAATGGTTTGAAAGAAAGTTTGCATTCTGTGCTTGGTGAGCTGCAAGCCGAAAGAAGTGCCAAAGGTAAACTAGAGAGTACAGTTACAGATCTTACTTCCCAAATGAACGAGAAGCACCATCAGTTGTTGCACTTTGATCAGCAGAAATCTGAAGTGGTCCATATTAAGCAAATGTTGTCAGATCTTGAATCAGAGAAATCTAGAGTTTGCAGTCTTTTACAGCAGTCTGAGGAGTGCCTGAGCAATGCTCTGAAAGAGTCTTCCAATATTACTATTCTGGAATCTCAGTTGTCTGAAATGCTCGAACTTTCAATAGCTGCAGATGTTAGCCTCATTTTCTTAAGAACTCAGTATGAAACCTGGACCTCTGACATTGTTCATCAACTTTCCATCTCTGAAAGGCAGCTTATGGAGCTTCAAAAGAAGCATCTTGATGTTGAGAGTGCACTTGATGGTTGTCTTGCTCGTGAAACACGCCGCATTGAAGAAAATAGAAGACTATCAGCAAGTCTTGACTCCCAAAAATCCGAGTTAGAAGCTTCCATGAATGAAAATGGGGTACTTCTTAATAAATATAACTTTGCAATAGCTGAGCTTCAGGAGTACAAGGGTAGGATTGAAAAAATTGAGTTTGGTTACTGTGAGGATAAAAATCAGCATGCTCTTGAAATTGAAAGGCTGAAGGATTTACTAGCCAGTTCCCGAGAAGAGACTGATAATCTGATGGTGTTGAAGGAAGAACTGGAACTCAATGTCTTAGTACTCAAAGCTAAATTGGATGAACAAAGCACTCAGATAACCTTACTGAAAGGGCATAACGATGAAGTGCTGCTGCTGCAGAATCAGTGTAATGAGCTTTCTCAAAGGCTTTCCGAACAGATTTTGAAGACTGAAGAGTTCAAAAACTTGTCCATTCATTTGAAGGAGCTCAAAGATAAGGCTGATGCTGAGTCCATCCGGGCACGGGAGAAGAGGGAGTCTGAAGCACCGCCAACTGCTATGCAAGAGTCCTTAAGAATTGCATTTATCAAAGAACAGTACGAAACACGGTTACAAGAACTAAAGCATCAGTTGGCTGTCTCCAAAAAGCATAGTGAGGAAATGCTATGGAAATTACAAGATGCCATCGATGACATTGAGAATAGAAAGAAATCGGAAGCTTCTCACTTAAAGAGAAATGAAGAGCTGGGAGTGAAGATCTTGGAACTAGAGGCCGAGTTACAATCGTTGATTTCGGAAAAGCGTGAAAAAGTGAGGGCTTATGACCTGATGAAGGCTGAATTGGATTGCTCAATGATAAGCCTTGAATGCTGTAAGGAAGAAAAACAGAGACTGGAAGCTTCTTTGCAGGAATGCAATGCGGAAAAGTCTAGAATCTCAGAGGAACTTTGCACAGTGAAAGAAATGCTCGATACCTCCACATCAACCATGAATGCTCAAAAGGAAAGAAATGGCAAACTGAAAGAGGGTTGCATCTCCGATGTGCTGGTTGTCAATAATGCTCTAACTAGGGATGTAGATCTTAAATATTTGGACGAAGATACTTCAGAAAACTCCAAAGAAGCAGAGCATCCATGCTTAGTTCCCATTGATGAAGGTGACTGTACAAGGGCACTCATAAATTTGCAACCTGAGCAGGTAACTATTAACATTTTGCTTGGAATATCTTCTCTGACTATTATTAGTTATATTAGAAATTCTATGTTTTGGCATGAATTGTAATACTAAAATTTTTATGTAGTGTATGATTCTGTGCTGTTGCATATATTTGTTTTTAATTATATTAGATTTAGTGATATAATTTTAGTGATTTTAATACATTTATCATCATTTAATTATAATGCTAATCATGATCATCTTCCATTCTAAGAAAGAACTGAAAATGCATTTGGTCCTAAGAATAAATACGGAATGACTGTTGCATTATATTTTACTTGGATGTTATCTAGACCTCTCCACCCGCTAAAATTGGTTCTCGTTTAATTTAAGGTTTAAAATATATTTAAAATATTAGTCCTTTAATATTTTCTGAAAATTTAATATATATATATATATATATTTATAAAAGATTCGGGCCTCTTGGACTTGGCCGGCTGGGCCTTGGGCATGGCTTTTGAAAGGTCAGCCATGCCTGGGCTAGCCCACGGACACCTCTAATGCTATTTATTCTGTGTGAATATGTACATAATTGTGTGATCTATTCAGTGATTTTTCTCCTCTTTTACATAATCTTCTATTTTAAGTTTTTTCTCTCTCCCTTCGCTAATGCCCCATCTTTATGCTTGATTCAGACTGCTATGAATATTTATTTTGGATAATTTATTCCTACCATAATGGTTAAAGAGTTCCGTGGAATCTCTACCAAAGTAAAGAGCTAGAAGACAAGAAAATGTATAAATATGTGTATGGGCCATTGCTTTTTAAGGAACCAGTGTTCGTTTCTTTCAGATAAATATAAACCAAGTGCATTCTTAACATGGTCACATTGCTGTTCAGTTTCCTTAGTGATTGGACTTTGTTAGAGGTTCATGATATTGATGAGTTATTATGGTAGATGGAAACCCAAAGTATTAGGTAAATTTGTTGCATGTTTCATCTGTGTCAGTGTTAGTAACATGCTGAGAAGTAGACTCCACTCATGTCCTTCGAAATCAGCCCTTAAGCTTCCATTCAAGTTCCTTTAGCTTTAGGGTAAGATACTTTCCAAACAATGTATATAAGCTTTGACATAAACTAATTTTAAGTATCAGTATTGCTAGTTCCTGGTAGTCTAGTTCTTGCCAACTGCTTGGCATCTCCAAATGTGTTAATCTTAAGGTCTACCTTTCGGTTTTTTTAATAAGCTATTTTTTTGTGCTTGACTGCTAAGTGATTATTTTATGCCAACTGGTAAAAGAAAGTTTTTTTTTCTTTTTTTTTTTCAAATTTATCCTATTTCCTTTGGTAAGAATCTTGGATGAAGATTTCTTTGAGGAAAATGTTAATCAACTTTCATTTATCCTTCCTCTGCTGTGTGCAACCTTTCTATTTACATACTGAAATTTCTTTATATTGATGATTTGCTTAATGTTTATCAGGATCTTCTTGTATCTAATGACGTAAATGAAGTTAAGAGTCTTGCACTTGTCAACCAATGCAGCTTGTTGAGCAATGATGCAAAACATCTAGCTTTAATCAATGATCGTTTTAAAGCCGAAAGTTTAAGATCTAGCATGGACCACCTAAATAGTGAGGTATGTATATTGTGTAAGCCTATAAGGTGCCAGTTGGTGAGAATCTGACCCAAAGTCAATTGTGATTTCTTCTTATATCGTTGAGCATGAAGGACACATTAAAATTTCTTTAGGATAATGCCCAATAATGGTGATTAATATACTTTTTGTTCCCCTTTTTCTGCCGTAGCTGGAAAGGATGAAAAATGAGAATCTGGTTCTTTCAGAAGATGCCCATCAGTTCAACCCTAAGTTTCCAGGTTTACAGCAAGAATTAATGCAGTTACATAAGGTGAATCAATATGGAACTCTTCGGCTCTTACATTAGGTTTTGATAAAGTTCAACCAGCTCTCACATTTTGCCTTTTGCACAGGTGAATGAAGAACTGGGAAGCATATTTCCTTCGTTTAATGAATATTCAGAAAGTGGAAATGCATTAGAAAGGGTGCTTGCATTGGAACTTGAGCTTGCTGAGGCCTTGCAAGCTAAAAAGAAATCAAGCATCCTTTTTCAGAGGTATGCTATGTTCTAGAAACGAAAACTAGTCTGCTTTTCTGATTCCTTTTCAAACTTAAATGACAAAATCTTTCGATTAAGGGGAGCAATTTGCTTGTCTGCTATGCATCTTCATACCAATTTAACTTGCTTGTTCCCCTTCCAAAACATTTGAAAACCGTTTGCTGTCATGTTCATGTATCCAATTACCTAAAAGAAAACATTGACGAGGAAAGATCTCATAGGCATTCACTTGGTCTATCTTCTCATAGGTGGGATCCACGCAAAGTATCAACCCGCTCTCACTACTGTTCATAACTATTAGTTGTGCTTTCCTCTGGACTCTCCCTTTACTGCTTCGATATAACCCTTTTTGAGCCTCATTGACTCATGATATTTCCAACAAGTTTGTGCAGAAGATCCAAATTTTACCATGCATTGCTGTTTCAAATTGGGAAATTAGAACAACGGTAGTTTAAAGTTTAGCTGACCAACTGAAGCATCAAAGAATCTTGACATATTATTCTCTTGTGCTCCAGCTCTTTCTTGAAACAGCATAATGATGAGGAAGCAGTGTTCAAAAGTTTCAGGGACATCAATGAGCTAATCAAGGACATGTTGGAGATAAAGGAGAGATATGGAGCTGTCGAGACTGAACTGAAAGAGATGCATGAGCGATACTCTCAGCTAAGCCTTCAATTTGCAGAGGTTGAAGGAGAGAGACAGAAACTCATGATGACTCTCAAGAATATTCGAGCAGCCCGAAAAGCTCAAACCTTGGTCCGCTCTGCATCAGGAGACCATTCCTGAGCCACAAGAACAAACTTGGCACTGGATGTCCTGTTTAAGTTAATGCCTTCTCCTTTCCTATAATTAAATTATCAAATTTCTTGTGAGGTCACAGGCTATTGAGCTATAGCAGGGTTCAAGTTTTCCAGGCTTCGTACGCATTGTTAAAAAAGCAAGGCAGCTGTATTTTATGTAAATAAATATATTATATTTCCCGGCCCTTGTCACGGGTTAACTAGTATCATAAGGTATAGATAGACGCAACACTTCGACCTTTTTCCCCTGGTCCTATTGATTTAATTCTTCTATTGTATAGTGAATCAAATTCTTTGATGGACAACCATTTTTATTTCATTACTAGAAACAACTATTCAATATTTGTGTCCCGCACCTTTCCCCTGATCTCTGTTTTCATTTTCTGCATCCTACGCATTGAAAATCCAGATCGGCTGGTCAGACTGTCAGAATGGTTCAACGGGAAACCAGTGGCCTGTGTTGTCCGGAACATATTAAAGAACTGGTAAAAAATCAGTTCAACTAGTCAATAATTAGCAAAATCGTTTTTTTTCTTAATTAAATTCTTTTCTGAACAAGACTTTTCTCGTCTTTAATGGTTTCAAGCTTTCAAGCAACCTTGTTTTCACATGGGAATGTTCATTGATGTGATACTAAATTCAAAGCTAACCCACCATCTATGACGAAAAACATAATTGATAATTGTAAACAATCAAACATTGGGTCATCTACTGTGCAGGTGACAAGAATTTACATTTTCAAACATCGTTGTAACTAAAAATAATCAGTAGTTTCTCCTATAAATTTCATTTTTTAATATATATATATATATATATATTTTTTTTTTGATCCATTATCAACTAAGCTTCAAATTCAACACTTCTTTTTCCAGTAAACGATGGAAATGCAACATTTTTTTTTCCAGTAAACCAAAACCATACAACATTTTGTTTATGTTTCTTCTGCTGCCAACAGAATTAGTAAAATTCCTGAAACATGTAACAATGGAGGATTGCAACCTTACAAATATTGCAGGAATGCGTTGAACCGAACCGGCATCGGATCTCATTAAGCAGCTACAATATCGTGCATGAACAAAAGCTACTTCTCTTTGGTGAATCATTCTGTTGTTTCTCTGTGGATAAAATGTGGGAACTTAGTACTTTGTAGGGAAATCACACATGAAACATATGTTTGCTTTGATTCTTTATTTCTATTGAAGTTTTTGTGTTTAACACTCATATCTGATGCATATATAAATATGGTTATGAGATATAACCCTCCTAGGATGTCCAAATATATGGGAAAACTAAGAAAAAATTGAACATATTAATGTTAGACATATACCCATACTCAATACTTACACCCGAGTCTAAGTAATTTAGCATGAAACAACGTCCATAATGCAAATATAGTACTAAAAAACATATGCTTGAACCCCTATTTTCCATTTTCCAGTCAAGTTAACAGATATAGCATGCTAATAGACAGAAGCAAGGGCACAGGTTCAATGAGAAGAAGAAGAGGAAAACAAACATGGTTCTTATGAAAATGAACTGGAAACCCTAATGTTCACCTATATACAAAAACTTGGTGGAGCTTTTGGCATGCAGGGGAGGAGGTACAGCATTCAAATGTTAAGGTTACCTACGGAATGATTAGCAGCTGAAAGTATATTGAAGAAAGAAAAGATGAATATCTTGAACAGTATGTTAACATGGAGGCAGCATGCAATATTGGTGACTTGCAAATATGGTTGATTATACAGGTAGTTAATCCTGGGCCTTATTAAGCTATTTATGCACAAGATTAAAATAAATGCATAACATGCCTTCGCCCTCAACCTCCTTCCATCTGTAAATGAATTAAATAAATATGCTGTGGTGAATTACCATTGTTTTTGTCTGACAAAGGAAGGCGCAGAACGACATGCATTGTAATTAAGCCTCCTGGAAGTTCACCAACCGGAAGTCTGGACTCAGCAAGAGTCTTGTTGTTTTCAAGTATCTTTCCAGCATTAATTAGCTTCACATCCTGTATTGTCTTCGGGCAATTTTCTTTGTCGGCCACCAAACAGAGAAGAGTATTCCATATGAAAACAGAAGCCGATTATATAAAGCACAATGTTATAATCTATGTTACTCTGACTCTAATTTTTTCTAGAGTAATTATGTCTTCACACTTGTATTCTATACATAATCACATGAGTATGGGAGATGATCATTAAAATATATAAAAAAACTATTTATATATACCATATTATCATATCTGACACTCAATCCGAGTTTAAATTACTCAAGAGCAACAGTGTTTCTGATAAGTTCTTAGACTGCTTTCCTCTTTAGTTAACAAGTAGAAATCCAACAAAATAAATCAGTGACACTTTATTATTAAAAAAAAAAATCAGTACGTTATTGATCCAACATGTGCCTTTGAGTTCCTTTGTCATGGATCCAAGCATACAAAAGGTTGAAAAAGAAAAAAAAGGGGAAAAAAAACCACCACCCAATTTTTTGTCACCTACGATGAAAAGTAGCTGTAGTTAAATCGTGGAGAAGAGTTGAAGCAAAAGACTCTTCATAAGCTCAACTACTCTGCAAGCATTAAAAAATAGAGGAAAGAAAAAAGAGAAAAAAAGCACCTTGGATGGTGATACAGATATTTTGATTTTGAAACAATGAATACCATAAAAAAAGTACAAAATTCGTAATGCATATGATTAAACAGGTAAAAATGAAAAAGGTTGAGGGTAACCTTTAGGCCAATGAGCAAGTATTTTCTCTTTGAGAGATGCCACAGTTGTATCAGGACTATACTTGTTTGGACCAATGTCAGTTCCATCTGCAAGCCTGAATTTGAGCTCCACTAAGTCTTCTCCGGCCATAGATGAGATCTCCCAACAGATTATCCAACCTTAAACTCTCATGGTAATTTCTAGAAAAAAAAATCCAGATTTTTTTTCTCAATCAGATTGAATTAACTCTTGCAGAAAATGTTTAACAAACAACTGATTGCTTCTTGTAAAGGAAACCCAACATTACGGAAGAATATATCAATAACCCAGATTTTTTTTGATGAAATTCACTGGAAAAAAATAGTTTTTTTAGTGGTTTAACATCGACCTAAAAGCTGGACTGATCAGAAATTTAGGTATGATCATGCAGGAGAATGAAGATGGGGAGAGAGAGGGAGTGAGCGAGAGAGAAATCTTCGCAACTTTTCAAGCAAGACTTTTAACCTAAATCGAGACGAAAATCTAATGATATAGAAAGTAACACTTTTTACGTTGTCATCCATAAATAACCCCACTTAGTTAAGCTCCATTAAAAAACTGTACGTAATTTATTCATTAATATTTTTTTTTCTCATTATTTATTCATTAATCTGAGGAATATAAAAATCATCTGTTTGAACGGGTTTTACTCAGTAGTTTTAACTTTCAGTTACTGAATTTTTCTTTTAATTACAATTGGATTTTGCATGACATGCAACTTCGTTGAATATAAACTAAATTCAATTTCATGTAATGCGTTTCGAGATAAACAAAACTCATTTTTTTAAGGGAATTTTAGAAACATGGAAACAGCAGAAAATTGAACAATGAAATTCTATGAAAATGAAAGAAGATATGTGATCATTTTCCTGAGTTCGCACTTCAAGAATTTGACCCAACAGCTCAGGCAAAGTTGGAAGTAATGACTAGTGGAAATCACGTTTTCTGACATTTTTAGTAAAGTCTAATCAGATAACTGGTTTTTTTTTTCTGAGTTCTAAATGTGGAAGTTGACAACTGACAAATCACACCAGTACCATTCTTTTTTTCGTGTTGGAAAATTTCCCTTTCTCAGTCTCTTTTCTTAATCATATTTTACGACATAAATATTCCAAATTATGATATTTTTGCAGATTTTTTTTTTAAAAAAATCGCAGCTTCAAAATAAGTAAAATTTGTGAATAGTATTAAGAAATTTTACTGCTCAAACTAAATAAGGGGGACATTAGAACTATTATTACAAGAACTAACGGATCTGCGAGCCATTTTCTGATGGTGACATCAGGAGATCAGCAATTATTTATGACCAGCAAGCCTTATTTGGCTACCTTTACCAGGACCACCAACAGTTGACTAATAATAAGAAACTCTTAGGTTGGCATAAATATTCATGTTGATTCACTGCCTGATTTTAAGGCCTAGAACATAAGCAATTTTTTTTTCCATGCAAATTATGCAGCAATGGATGGGCAAAGATAAAAATTAGTGACAGACAATTGTAACATTTGATTCTCTTTCCAGGAAGGAAAATTCCGAAGACAGAAGGCTTAAAACTAACAATATATGAATGAAGAACCATTATCATTGAAAATATAAGTTGCATAATGGAGAACCTAAACTCCGTTTGATGTTCATGCAAAATGTTTTTACCTTTTTTATTAATGATGCGTAGACAAGTCATGTTGCAGATGCTAGGTTGACAGATTCTTTTTTCACTTGTTTATGATGGCGGCCACGCATACAAATCCCACATCACTTTGTGAATCATAGTTACGGAAAAAACAAAGCAACCATTAAGTATATTGACATTAAGATGAATAAAAAAGAAAGTTTCCTAGGCCAGCTGGCCAGCCAGACTAAGTCATGCCGTCCACATTGGTGATCAATTCAGCTTGAATCTGTCAGATTATATCTGAATAAACTATACTATCCAGCTTAAAGAGATTCTTGGCAAGATCAAAAGCAAGCTACAGATAATGAAATTGCAGTCAAATTAGATGCAACCTTTTGATGAAAGAAGTTAAATATTTATAAAATCCTATAGCTTCCATGTTTGGTTTTTTATTCCCCCACCCCCATTTTTCCTGGGATGTATATGTGTTGAATTTTCAGCATAGCAAATTCTTACTATTGTTAGGAGCGTTCCAACAAAGGCCGAGAATTCGGAATGGCCGCTTGCGAAACCAACCCATCATTGTTTTCTTATTCCACTAGTGATTCAAACTTTCAGCCACACTAGTCTTTGCACTAATACACTAATGATAACAACATCAAAGGCTCGCAAATTGCAGATAAGTAGCACAAACATGTTCTAATCTGAAATTCAGTATAAACTGGTAGTAAAAATCACTGAGATTATCAGGTATTTCATATGAATGAAACAATGTTTTGCATTTGGTAGCAGCAAAGCAGAAAGGTCCACCACTAAGAAAAACTAGACTCACTGGAACTATTAAAATCAGGAAAAATATACTTTGCCAAAATAAAATGTTTCACCAGTATAATAACCAAAGAGAATATGATCATCACCAAAGATTCTTGCTTTAGCCTTTATTAAAAAAAAAAAAAAACCAATGCCCCCAAAGAAAAAACAATTAAAATTAAGGACAATTAGCTTGGCTAGCTAGGAACTAGAAGTGCATTCTTTGTCTTTGATAAACAAATTATGAAAAGAGTTGGTCATGATCCATGATCTTGGCTGAAATTAGGGAAAAGTAAATTGTTAGACCTGCCATAGGTCATGAGCTTCAGGATCTAAATTTCAGCATTAGTCAGAGGATTTATAACCTTATAATTACTTCTTTGTTTGTCCACAATATAGCACCAAGATTAAATTAGTAACCTATGAAAGATTTTACCAGCTGCAAGTGCTCAATATCGCAAAATCAAGTAATATAATGATATATTAAATGTCTTAAAAGATTTTACCATTTTCAGCTTTTTTTTAATCAGTTATTAAACTAATTATCATTCAAGTGACAGGCAAGAAATACTTGATGTGAATTACTAGTCTTTTCCAATGGGCTAGCAGTTTTATCAAACTGAATGAAATAAATATTTATTATGAACAATATTTTCTTAAACAAAGACTACACAAATTATTTTTACGTATTTTCCTATCTGAAATAATTTATAATATTTTACTTAATGGCGATACTTTAAACCCTCATATTCCAATTAGACTAAAAGTATTAATTCATCGAATTAATTGACCAAAATAAAGGATCCATTGGCACCCCAAGTCATTAATTTTATTTCATGCTAAAAGATTTACCCAAGATTGATAGTTGATTCGATTAACTATGATTAGGCTTGTCCATTTTAACTTGAGCTTAAAAACTTAATTAATTCATTTGAATTTAAATCCAGTTCAATTCGATTTGATAAAAAAAATTCAACAAATCAATCCAAACTTAATAAACTGGAGTGTTAAATCCAATTGATTTAAAATCGATAAACCGGAATGTTAAACTTAGTTAACTTGAATCTAAAATAACCAAAATCTGATTAATTTAAATATTAATCTTGATTGATCTAAACTTGAAGTGATCCGAACTTGAAACGACTTAATATCAAAGTGACCAAAATTTGAAGTGACTCAAAATAATATGATCCTAAAAATTTTAAAACTCAAAATAATACAACTTAAAAGCAACCTGACTGGTCTAATTTATACGTCTAACTTCAATCGCCTGATTTCCAATGTGCCGCGTGATCTTTTTGAAGAGTAAAAATCCACTAGCAAGGATAATTAATGGAGCTTACTTCGAACAGATTTGACACCATTCTGGTAGAATGTAAATCTTCCATCATAAAGCATTTCAAAATAGGCTAAAATCGTTTTTTTTTTCAAAGGCCTTTATGATCAACCTTTCATTTCTTTTGATATTTCCTTCTGCTTTTTTACATTTTTGTCTCCGATGCCTCGTTAAAAGCAGTAAATTGAAAACCTACGATGACTATAGCAACGATTTTTGTAAATAAATTTGAATTTTAATATCAAATTAAAAACCTTAATTAGTTCGTATAAGATTGAATTTTAGTATCTATAATTTAAAGTTTTCGTCCCTCTTCCCTCCACTGCAAAGAAGCCCGATCTAAAGATCTGGAGCAGGCATAGGCTACATATTACAGATATAAAGTGCCGGACCTGCTGGAAAAGAAACCACAAAAGTAACAGAGAAAGAAAGACTCCAACAGTTCAAATAAATTAGCAACCAAGCACTAAACTTTACCAGATATTTCCTTTATTTGGTTTTCATTTACTTTTTGAAGTTTGTCACAACTATGCATCGCAGAGGTCAATCAGATAATAATGAATGAAGGTGCAGATTGAATTAATGATGAACTTCGAATACGTATAAATCTCTAAATGCTCATATTATAATTAAGAAGATTTACTGATATTTGTATTATTCTCCTCTAATTTCCTATAATTCTACCTTACTACACACTGAAACGTGCGTGGATCATTGTATGCATCACCACATCCACAGATACCAAGGGCATCCAATGAGACGACCCAATAATGAACTGCAAACAAATGACAAGCTAGATGACGATCTTAGGGACAGAGTCGATATATAATTTTTGAACAATTCACAGAGATTTTAAAATTCGCTCTGTTACCTGAACTCACTTCTATAGATTCCAGGCAATAAATATCTTAGAATTGCACCCTACCATGTTGCTTGATATAATCTATACGTCAAGAACCAGACAACTGACAAGTTCAGCAGAGCCGAAATCTCTGGTGGCAATAACCTTCCAGTTAACTGTTTCCGATTCAGCCAGTGAATCGGGAACTTGGTCTAAGGAACCACCCGAACGAGAAGTTGAGCTTGATGGCAAATGACTAAAATTTTCCTGTGGATCAGCCCGTAGAACAGTAATGTCACGGTTGGCATCTTTTGTGATTACATGAAGCCTTCCATGAAATCCCGCAAGTAAAAATGGAGATTCTGAATTGGATAAATCATTAATAGGGACATTTCCTATTACAACTTTCCAATCATCCTCTTTTTGATCATACACCCTTATTTTACCCTTATCCGAAGAGCCGGAAGGATCACAAGCATATAATTGACCATCAAGCACGACACTCAACTTTGTACCTGCCTGCTTTGCAGGCCAACCCTCTCCCATGCCACTTGGCATATCACCCCATGAATTTGTTTCAGGATCATAAATCTCACCCCCCGCATCAAGGATGAAGGGCCATGAATATAAACTCTGAGCTACAAATAACCTACCCATGTATGAAGTCATTCCAGTGGCCATAGGCTTCATCACATCAGCCATAAAGGCATTAGGTAACGTATGAGCTCTTGAACATGGCATACTAGGAACTTGGGACCAAGTACCAGTTTGGGGATCCAAAACTTCAGCAGATTGAAGAGGAGTCAATCCACCTCGGCCTTGACTAACGCCTCCTACAACATATAACTTATTATTTAAAATGCTCGTCTTACAGTAGGCCCTGCCTATTGACATGGGGGACATTTCACTCCAGGCATTTAGAATCGGATCGAATCGCCAAACATTTCTCATGGTAGAAGCTCTAGAGAATCCCCCTAGCACATAAAGACATCCATCAACGGCACCAATGGCACAACCACAAAATGGTGCGTGATCCAATCCATCCTTCCGCCGAAGCCAGCCTTTTATAAATTCAGCAATTTTAACGCTAGGTCCGACCATGTTCCATAAACTCTTCCTAGATTCTCCTTCGAAAATGACACTTGGAATCAATGGCAGCCTCTGCCATTTCCTTGACAAAGGGTCCAAAGCATACCACAGAGTTTTTTCCTCTTCAACTTTAGTTAACACATATAACCACTCCTCCGTCATTCCGAGTTCTTTCCGCAAATTAAACAGTTGCTCACTCATCACAGTTGCCTTCCACTTCTGCGACACCAACCTCAAATTGAAGTAGTGAGTTCTTGGAAGTCGAGCAAGGATCTGCATTGTTAGCTCATCAGGAAGACAAGGAATTAATCTAGTGCTATCTTCATTGAAGCTTGAGGGCTTCTGTTTCTTGCACGTTCCACTCCGTAAGGCCTCACTGTAGTCATTTACCGAACTCCTTGGAGCAGCTAAGCTCAGAACAGCCCCCATTAAGAAATTCTCAGACTAAGCAATATTCGAATGGATTCCTTGGTCACGCAACTGCTTTTAGTTAATGAATTTCAGTCCAAATGCTGTAATTTAAAGTCATTGTACTTCAATTAATCAATCAAAATATTACAAATGAAAGAATTGAAGTAAACAAACTCTAAAGAGAAAATAGGAAAGTAACTAAAAAATGGTTTACATATGTCAAAAGCAAACATCTTTTCCCCCCCGTCTCTCTCTCTCCCCTTTTCTTGCTCTTCTTCAAAGATTTGGCCAAGACAACATCAATAAATAAATTCTTGTTCGATGCCAATATGAATTTCGCTTGAACTGTTCCCCCAAAATCCCCACTCCTAAAGAAAGAAAGGCAATCTAATTAAACTAATATAACATTGGGCTAAAGAATTCACCAAAATCAACTTCATATCATCCCCCCTGACATTATATTCAAAGCTTAAAAAAAAAACTACTCTGATTCAAATTCTACAATTTGCTTGAGATCATGCTTAATCACATAGAATGTAAAGAAAACTTTGAAAGAAAAAAAAAAAAACCTCTTACCCAATTTACATCCCCAGGCCCATCAATACAAATTACTAAGATATATAACACTTCCAACTCAATTTCCAATCAACCAATAAATGACAGTAAAACTTTCACTCCTAATTAACAATCACCCCGTTAATTTCTCTCATACTAAACCATTCCACTGTATCATCAACAAATAAATAATACAAGAAACAAAATTAAAAAAAAAAATCAACTGCAAGAACAAAAAAACCCTATTTCAAAAATTAAAAGAATTGAATCAGAAAATGCATGATTTTCAGGTGCATTACTCAGATCTTTAACCGAAAAAAAAAGAAGAAGAACAGGGGTAGGTGAAACAAATTACCTGATACCCAAGAAAGAGTACCATCCAAATAAGCTATTGAAACGATCTACCTAAACCCAGAACGATTTTTCTTTCGGGGACTTTGTTTGCAACTGTAATGGATGATCAAGCTTGGCTGCTTGACATATATAAAAAGATAAAACAGAATCGGGAAAAAAAAATTTTTTTAGGTAGGAGAATCAGAAAATCAGAATAAGAAATAATAAGATAAATGCAACGATGTTTTGAGCTGTGACGCGTTTATAAAAAAAATGCCAACGTTTATCACAGACGTCTAGGTTTTTTATTTTTATTATATTTTTTGCTCTGTTACCAGTCAACGAGTAAATTATATTTGATCTGACAAGTTGCTATCTTAAGCGTGACTTTTTTGCTTCTTGTTGCTGGAAGTCCTACAGGTAAATGCATGGAAAGCGGAACCCAACTTTGTTGAAAGTTCAGGACTTCGGTATTTGGATAACTATATTGAAACTCGATTATTTTGAAATATAAAATATTACTTAAGAAGTATCAACCTTTGCTGTTCACTCGATCTAATACGTGTGGCTGGAAAGAATTAAAGTCGATGCATCAGGCACGGAAAGCGCAACTCCACTTTCGGCCGATGTTTTTGTCTACCCTTTTTCCCTTTGGAACGAGGTTCCTCTGAATCAGCCCACAAAACTTTATGGGCTCGTTAGGCCCAAATTAATCTCATTATCAACAGGGTAATGACTTATAATATTTTTAAATTTAATTCAATCTAATATAATTTGGAATAAAAGTTAAATTATTTGAAATTGATTTGTTTAGATTTATTTTTAAACAAATTATGGTTTTAAACAAATTTAACCGAACAAATGTTCTTGATTCTCGCGTGGTTTTAAAATATATTTCCTTTCAAATTCCCGTAATTAATTAAGATTTTTATTTAATTGTGTAATTATTTTATTTTGCGATAAAAATCCGATTATTTATATAAATAAGAATTGCATCTGATTAAGATTAGAAACGTGCTCCTCTCTTATGCCCTTCGAGAAAGTAAACTTTAGGGGAAAAAAATTATATATTGAGATATAATTTTTAGACTTCAGCAGCAGGTTAAAAGATCGGCAAATATCCTATTAATTATATTTATGAACATTAAAAATCAATTAATTAATAAAGCATATGTCAATTTTTTAATCTAATGAATAAAAAATTTTAATTTTTTT
>JBBYHO010000016.1:1462359-1479592 GCA_038382025.1 Adansonia gregorii | reverse complement strand
TAATAAAATTTTTTAATTTCACAAAATTTCACATATATATTAGAACTAGATTTAATAATTTTGAAAGATATATATGACATAAACACATGAAAAAAATAATTAAAATACGATGCAACATGAGAAAAATGCTACAAGCATAACTTGATTACATGAATATGTCAAACCGTATATAATGCGTAGTGTTAATACATGAATTTGTTAAACCTTATATAATATGAATTATTAATGAATCGAAATTTATATATATAATACTTTAAGTGTAATTATAAAATTATATGATTATGGTGTAAATACATGTATTATAAAATCTAATTAGAACTTATAGTTAAATAAAGACAATACTTAATTATCTGTTACGTTTTGGTACTGATCTATGGTTTTATAAGATACCACTACTAGTTTCTGAGTTCAGATGATGGCTTCGGTATGTTTACTTTAAATTGTGGTGAGAATTGGGAGATCAAATTGAGACGTTTTAATGAACTTAAAATTAATAATAAAAAACATCATTATTCATATTTACTAGATATTGACAAATTATAATATAAAAAAGACACAGAAAATTAAAAAAAAAAATTGAAAAGTTATGTATAACTTTCATATGACCATCTTTTTACTTATAACTTTTAAAAGTTACATTTATTCATTTATGATTTTTAAAAATTATATTTGTATCTATAGTCTTTTAAAATATTGTTTTCATTCATCCATTTATTTAGCCAAAAGTAAAATAATAACAATAATAATATTATTATTAATATAGTCACGTGGCCTGATGCACACATGATAGAATTTATTATATCAATTTTTATCACCTTCATTTAAAAAATTTATATAATATACATATATTTTATATTTAATACACTTAATTTTATTAAAATAAAACCTATTTCTTTAAGGGTTTTCACTATTATTTTTTTTTCAAAATAAATTTTGTGCAATTTATTCCTTCAAATTATTAAAACTCACATTTTTTTTTGTTTCGTCATAAATCTCTTCCATTTTCACATAAAAATAAATTACATTCCAAAGCAGATGTTATATTTAGAGTTTATACATCATAAAATTATTTTTGATCTTTTTGAAAATTCATATATTTTAAAAAATTATATGGTTTAATGCCTTTGAAATTAGTTTTGCATGTAATTTTTCAATTCTTTTTTCAAATTATTAATATTTTTATTTTTTTGCACAAAAATAAATTTTAGTCAAACCAATTAAATGTGCTAATTTCTTCAAACGTTACGTGACTTGATAATTAATGTTTACTTAAATATTTTATAATTTTTTAACTTTAACTAATAGATTAATAAATGATAAAATCTTTTAAAATATTATGAATATTGATATATTAAACTTTTAAAAGTTATGAATTAATAAAATGTCGAAAATGATAAATATAATTTTTAAAAGTAATGAATAAAAGTGAAACACTAATAAAAATTATGAATAATCAATGTAATTTTTAAAGATCATAAATAAAAATAAAATATTATTAAAAAATTATGAATTACTAATAAATTTTAATCCGAAGAGGTTTGAAAGTAGAATCGTAACGTTCCAAGATCTCTTCTTTTATCACTAAAACAAAGTCAGAATTGTGTAAAAATAGTTAAAAAGAAAATTATACTTCCTCATTTAAATGAATATTTTATATTATTACCACCAAAAAACAAAAGAAAGGTTGTATAATTTGCAAGGTGGTTTTGTGTTTTCAACGTGGAATTTAGAGTATTAGTTAATCGCCCATGGTTTTTTTTTTTTTTTTTCAAAATTCAAAAGTTTTAAGATCTTCACAACACTTTGCAATATTAAAACCACCATAGATGGACCTGTCTTTTACAGTCATTGGCTTTATGGCAAGTTTTGCTAAGCATGTTTGCATGAATGGGAAACAATAAATTGCCAGCCAATCAGTGAAAGAATTTGAGTGGCAAAGCCAGAGAAGAGACTTCAGTTTTTGTTACGAAATCTAAGGCTTCCTTTTTCAATTTTTCTTCTTCTTTTTTAATTAATATCTCACCTTTTTCAATTTCTCTCTCCTAATCATTTCAAACACTTGCACCACGTGCATGCGCCATGCAGTAATTCTCTTGTTTTTAACGCGGTAAAATTAATTTTCACAGCTCATCAAATATTATTCGATAATTTTACAATGCTTAACATGGGTAATTGTACGTAAATATATATAAGTTTATGTTTGATATATTTATAAAATTTTATAAAATTAAAAATTTATCGTATGTTATATTTTTTTAATAATTTTTTAATATATTTTAACAATTATGTATTATAAATTGATTGTGTTAGTATAAATCTCAAAACATTATTATTCGTAAATCAGATAATTTTTCATATATATCGAAAAATATTTGTACTCTGTCAATCAATTATAGGATCAAGTAGGCCTTCAAACAAAAGAAAAGGAACTTCAAATATCAAGCAAATTTTTTGATTATAAGAACAAATTCTTGCCCAGAGATGTCAATGCCATAATTTTATTGTTAAAGAAAATAGAATGTAGACTTATAAGTTATAATTCACATTAGCTTTAGAGGAATGAGAATATTTTTGTACCAAAATATGCTCATTAAGGATTAATATAAAATTGGCATATTCTAGGAGTAAGTATATTCATAAGGTTATTGCTAAGTTTTATTTGAAAAAAAAAATGAAAGTCAATATCATAGGAAGCATTTGATTTATATTATAGGACTATTACTATAAGGTTAAACTCTATGCTATATGATTCTATGCTATATAATTAGTTTTTTTTTTTGAAGGCAAGGTAATACTGTAATGCTATAAAAATTGAAACATGATAGTTTAATTTTAATTTTAGAATATTATTATATGCCAAAAAAAAACTTGTTTAAATACCAAGTTTGAACATGAGGATATGTAATGATTTTTAATGCATAAATTCCTTGTAGCAGTGCTAGTAGGATTACTGAATATTTTTGTCAATTTCAAGCCAAAATTTTATATGCAAGTTTGCACTTTTAGATGGTCAGTTTTATGTTTATCCAAATACCTTCTCACACGTTTCAAAAATCTCTAAACCATTGATTTAATCCTCTCTTAACTTTGTGATTAATCTTGTTTAAGGGTCGAATTACAACTTAAATTTTTTTATTTATGCCTGAATCGAGTAAAGTTCAATCACTTATTTTATTATTTAAAAAATAATAAAATATTTTAAAATAATTTTTCCATTAAATTTATATAATTTTATAATTAAATTTTATATTTTTATATTAATATTTATATAAGTCTACAATTAAATTTAAATTAAAAAGTTTTATATTATTAATTAATAATCTAGACCAAATCAAACTAATACGAATTAACAAAATCCTTATCCAAGACTCGATCTGTATAAATTTATTAGACTTATTGAATCTGGTGAATAACCCAACCTTTAGACAGGTCTATTTGTATCACATATATGACAATTTTCTACTATAAATAATCTTTCAAGTTTTCATTTCTAGGCCACAAAAAACTTGGGTCATATTCCTCAATATTTTTCCCATCTCTAGCTTGCCTCTTTGCTTGGCTGGCTTCTTCTACTCTCCTTTCATCAACAAAGGAGACTCCCGACCAGCAGGTAAAGGACACCCTTTCCCAGTTTAATTTCCCTTTTACACGAATAGGCTAAAGTCATCTCTAAAATCTATACATTCTTTTTTTCGGTTTATATTTTCATAAGGTCTTAGACTTGTGCCTGCTATGCTAAAAAGAATTTGTAAAATGGTGCTTTTGATATTTTTAAATATCATCACCTTTAATTTTGGTTCTTTTGTGGGTAAATGCTCTCTTTCTCTCTCTCTCTCTCTCTCTTCCTAGGGAAAAATTAAGGATGATTTTATAGACTACAACTTAAATTCATACTTGCAATCATGTTAATACAAGGAATACAATCTTTATATATCGTACTATATAAAAATTATGATTATGTCACTTAGATCTAAAGACGTGTCATACGCTCAATATTGATACGATCAAAATTTCACTTTTAATTTTGGTTGAAACGGGAGATAGATTCTCCCTTTCTTTTCCAAGGGAAAAAAGATTAAGGATGGATGTGCCACAACTTAAATCTATATTTATAGTCATGTCTATCCAAGGAAAATAATCATTGTATATCATACTTTCTTCAAAATTACGGTTATGCTGTTCAGATCTAAAAACATGTCATATATTTGATATTGATGCGATCGTAATTTTCATCTTTAATTTTGGTCCAATTGGGGGTTAAATTCGTCGTCTACTCTCTAACCGAGAAATAAATGAATAAGGATGATTTGATGTGCTAACATTTAAAATCTTTATTTATAATCGTGTCAGTATAAAAAAACTAATCAGTACTATGCATCATACTTTGTACAAAATTATGATTATGTAGTTCAGATCCAAGAACGTGTCATGTTTTTGGCATTGATGCGATCGATCAAGATAAAGCTAAACATTTTCAAAAATCTATTTCTGATGTCGTTTTATAAAGTATAGTATATAAGGAATTTTAAAATTATGAATAAGTAACTCATGGGTTGAAAAAAATTTAAAAATATCGTCAGTTTCCCATAAGCATATAGTTATATATGGTTTTTTTTTTTAAAAAAAAAACTTAAGATGCTGTATAGGGTAATTATCTTATACGCTGATGGTGAAAAAATTTTACAAGTAAGATGACACTTGTTCCACTTGTTTATTTTTTAAACTTTTTAAATGTATTCTATAAGACACGTGTTACTCCATTAGCCTTATTTTTAAAAAATTTTTTATTCTACTATAGATATATGAGATAATTATCCGATTATATATATTAAAACAAAACATTTAATTATAATAAAATAAGTCAAGAATTCAAAAACTTATAAAAATATCCTCCGTTTCCTAAAAGCATATAGTTATATATGGCCTTTTTATTTTAAAAGGTTATATATTAAAACATTTAACTCTAAATATGTATTATGTGTTTAACATAACTATATATAATAAGAAAATCGAATGGATGAGTGACTATATATATGTTTATATATATATCATACTGTATTGTATCAGTCTTTTGTTTTTCCAATGGAAACCTTAAAATGCACGAAAATAGTAACTAGAAATCATATGTTTTAGATTGACTATGTATATAGATTAGGGGTTGACCTTCGAAACCCTTTTTTTTCTTCAGTGTTTCCTTTGTGTTGGGCATGCGAATGGGGGGTAGGAACCATGCCGTCCTGTCTCCAACCATTAATAGTCAAAACGTTTTTCGGACAACATTAAATACGGTCTTTGTTTTGTTGTCAACCAAATTATGAGTTCAGATTCTCAGAAGGAAGTGAAAGTGAATCCTTCCTGGGCTCAATAACTCTTGATTGTTCCCTCCTTTGCTGAGATGGCAAATGTAAAAACATAATATTACCAGGGTCCACGAAAAAATGGAAAATCTTAAACAAAATTGGTAATTAATTGAAAAATATATATCCAAACCTGTTCATGACCAGGCTGGCTCATGATCTTAAAATTTAAAATGTTTTTTAGGTTTAAGCAAGGTTAAATTTAGATTGTTTTGAAAGTTTATTTTATTTTTTATTAAAATATTATTTTGATATTAATATTTATAAATTTTTATAATTTAATTTAAATAAAATATTATTTTTATTGTTAAATAGTCATTCAAGTCAAATTAATTTAAATTTACAAAAATTTTATCCAAATTCGACCTTAGAAATATATATATATATATATATATCCTATTAAAAGAAAAACATAGTTTCCCAAAATAATGCTTAGCTTTATTCTTTAGAATTAATTTCTCATCATATGAAATTTTTTTCTTATTTTTTACCAATAAAAATTAAATAATTTTAATTCATTTAGAAAATGAGGTCAACAGATTTTTCTGTTGTAACAATTTTTTCTTTCTTTTTTTTTTTTCAAAACTTTAACATATTATATCACTGAAAAGTAGAACCGAAGCCCTCATGAATGTATGATTTGTTAATTTCAGATTTTACTAAAATAATGATTTGTGAATGTAGGGTTAATTTCCAGGAATGATAGTTATTTGTGACGTATCTAAACTAGTCTAAAAGCCAAGTTACAACCAGATTTTTTATTTTTTAATTGGATTGATTTGTTGAGGCCTAATTAATCTGATTTGAACCCATTTTAATCTGACTTCTAACTGTAGCTGGTGTTATTATTTAAAGGTGAAATTCTAATAATGCAGGCATTGACTTAATTTGCATATATTTTGTTATTTTATTTTGAGCAGAAGAAGATGGAGAGTGGCTCTAAAGGAGCTAATTTGGAGTTTCAATTATTTGACTTTAATGATGTTGAGTTAATGGATCACAATGGCCATGTTATGGTGGGAAAATATCAGCAGAATGAAACAGCTGGAGATTTCTTAAAGGTAAGAAGAAGAAGTAATTAAGAAGTGAACAGTTAACAGTAAATTATCTCAAATGCTTTTGATTATTTTAAAGCTAATTTTCTACGGTATTTTTTTACTTTAGGGGATTTTGGAGATAGGAGGATCACCTTGTGGAAGCAATCCACCTCTAATAAATCAGCCAATCTCCAAGCATATGTTCCCAGGCCCAGCCTCCGGTCATAATTACAATGAACTCCATGAATCTCCCTCGGAAAATAATGGTCGAAACCTGGCACCCTCAGGGAAATCACCTAGTGATCCTACATTCACTGAAGCATCCCACCAGATGCCGAAAACAGCAGTACTTGATCTCCCCATTTAGTTTATCTGCATCTCGCTTATTTGTGTTCATTTACTTCAGAGCAAATGGCCATGGTTAAACAACTTGAAATAATTACGGGGGACACAATTTACATTTACTAGTCTTCTTGGTTTTCCTACCATGAGATGCCATGTTAACCTTGTATTGAACATAAACTTTGTTTACAATTGAGCAGGAGGATGTGCATGTGGCACTTCAATCGCCATTGACAAGAGATGATCAGCTTCAGCCTAATCAAATCAACGCCAATCCTGACCCGTTCGGATGCGGAAATGTTGGCCATAACAACTCAAATCCTTTGCATGTTAGTGCGCCCCAACTTGTCCACCGAACTGATAGAAACAAAGTTATCGTAATTCTGAATAATTCCTCCATTACAAGCCATAGCATTTGTAGTAGTTCTAGCTTTTTTGTTAACATAAAATTATCTTATTTTTTTGATAGGAGCAAGTAGAGTTTGTATCATCACCTGGCAGAACAAATGGATCTTTCCTTCACGGCGCGAGCTCCCATCCGAACCTCAGGCAGCTAATGTATTCAGGGTTTGAAGGCAATGATTCTTCTCTTGGCCATGATGCCATAGATGCACATCAAACAACACAATCCATATTTAGTCCTCTTATAATGGAGCCAACACATTCATTCCCTTGGGCACTGGTACCTCCAACTCTCTGCCAAACAGATATAAACAATTTACAGTGCATTATATGATCATTCCCAGTTAATTTATCTGATCTCCTTAGTCCTTACAAATATCATTGGCAGTATCATAATGCAGCTTTTGAACAACTGATAAATAATAACAGACAATTTCCGTCTCTTATCTTTGATCAGGCAGAAAAGATCCCACAAAATGGAAGTTACTCGGCTCAATCACTTTACCCAGAGCATGAGTTTAATTCATCAGTTCAAGAAAATCAGCTCAATGCTCATATTGGAAGTAGCCTCCAATCTGAGCTTCAAGGGTATTTTTATTTTTATTTTTTTTTAAATGTGCAATGAATTATTATTCTGTCAAAACATGTTTCTAACATTGATATAGGCCTCAAAGGTTAGAATCAGTCAATCGAGGCAAGGGAATATTGTTTGCTGATCAGTTTGAACAAAACAGTGGAAACAATAATTCGAATGACAATAATCAGCAAGTACTTCCCCACTCAAGTTGGTTCCCTCAAAGCCCAGTGAGTATTAATTGTTAACTTAATTAAGTCAACATCGATCGATAAATAGGTCTCACTGCAGCGCCATTGTATGCATTTTCTTTGACTGAGTTGAAGTATGTAATGAGCAGAGTGGGTTTGGATTTCTGCATGGAGGATCTACTCAAACCAACCAGCAAGCACCCCTTTGGGTCTCAAATAAAGAGAATGACATTTATAGGCCTTTGGCTCCATCAGGGTATTGATTTGATCTAACATCAATCTAGAGTCTTCTTAATAAGAAAATAGAACTGCAAAATAAGTATATGATTTTCTTAATATTCTTTTCTTTGGAGTTCAGGTCACAAGTTAATCAGTTCAAAGCTACTAGCAATTCTGATAGTCACTGTCACAAATTCATGCTACCTATATCTTCTGCAACTTTAAGGTATTTTCTAGTACTAAATATTAGCTAGATCAAATCCGGATAACTGAATATTTAGAACCATTTCGTAATTGAATTTTTGTATTTATAATCCAGGCCCCAGCAGCTAAATAATCCACTACAACTGCTAAATCAAGTTCCCAGTACGCCAAATGGATCGGACTCGCTTCTCCAGCATTCTGTGTTGACTAAGCATTCAATGCCTTTTGAGTTAATGTATTTGATCTTTCTTCTATCTGTTTTTAGTATATCTTGCAATATGAATTTTGAACATTTGTGAGAAGCAGCTGTTGTTGTTTTTTTTCCTTTAGGCCACAGCAATTCCCTTATCAACATGGTCAAGTCTCCACGGCACTTGGAGCATATAATTCAGAAAATTGTAGCTCCAGCCTGCCTGAATCTTCCATTCCTTTGAGGTACATCTTTTCCTTTCTAAATTTTTTGTCAAAGAAGTAAGACTTGAAGAAAAGTGATGGACAAACGTAGGGTGATTCACCTTCTTTGCCGAATTTAGGACCCCGATACTGCCTTCTCCTCATCAAATCAATCCACCTGATATATCGGATTTACAGTATCGTAACTCTTTGCAATGCAAAGCTCCCTTGCTTTCCATGTATTTCTATCTTATAAAGTAGTTGTTTTCTTTGCGTATGTACTCTAAGATTGCAATAAGATGATTCACAGGATTATCTCTAACCTTTTTTTCTTTTTTCAGCGGGGGATTCTTCCAAGATTTGAGTAACCTTCAACGCATTCAATTTGACCAACCCAATCTGATAACAAAACTATTTGGTACACAATGTTCGACCTCCCTGCTGCAAGAATCTCTGCTGCATTCAGGGTATCCTTCGTTCCTTAATAGATGCTTGCTTCAATTGTCAAGCTGGTGCCTCTATAGAATGTTGTCCAAATGGCATATGAAATCTAATTTTGCTTGCGTTTCAATTTTTATCATTATTCTTCTCTTTTTGAATTTCAGTTCCTATCAGTTACCCGGTCATCAGCAGCAAGCAAGTAGTCAATTCTCAATGAAGCCTAGTTTACCAAATTCGAAGCATCATAACTCTAATCTGGCTGAAAGTTCCATTCTGCCTAGGTAAATTTGATTCTCTTTTCTTTTGGTCAAAGACGAACTTTAATCCAATATCCGAAACAATTCTACGGTATACAGTCACATTTAAATTGTTTACAAGAATTTGTTCTTGATTTAACATCTGAATGCTGCATTAAATCAAACTGAAGAAGTACATGCCCGAGATGATTTGTTAGCACTTATCCTCTTATGCTATTTGAAACCTGTCAACTACTGAATATTTCTGAAGTTATCTGATCAAGGAGAAATCAAGCAAGTCCATGTAGTTCTGATCATGCAGTCATTTGTCATATGAGAATTCTTCGGCTCGCGATGTTTCCATGCCTTTCTGACACTTGAATACTTTACACATTGGCAATTCTTTTGATATTTTGTTAAATGAGTATAACATTGAGTCATCTTAAATACTCATAGTTAATCTAATTTAGATTTGATTTCATTTGCAGGCTTCCAACTGTACAACAAGGATTGCTGAATCAAACTGCTAGACCTTTTGCTTCATATCCTAGCTCTGGGACTTCCATGTCTAGCATAGTCTTGAACTCATTACTTCAGCCGGTAATAAAACCTTTCTCACTAACAACAGTTCTTGGAAACTATATACTTTCCATTGAAAATGAATGATATCCTTACAACCTTGTAAAAATGGCAGGAAACTGGTGATACATCAGCTTCTCATCAATTGGAAACATCACGAAGCAGCCACAAGGAGGTATCTTCTCACTAACAGTAAAATACAAATTAATTTGTTTACTAGTTCTAAATTTCGTTTTTTTTTAATTTGATTTAGCAAGGAACTTCCAGACGACGACGAGGCCATACAAGGACCAGATTTGAAATGGGAGAATCATCATCTTTCAAGCGGTTGAGGGTATTGACTTGGCTTCAAAATCTTCTATTCATGATAATTTTGTGTGCTAAAAGTGAGAATGGTTATCAAGCTAATCCTTTTCTTGCTTTTGATCTATATTCAAAGAGGGAATCCACTATGCCACAAGCATCCGGTGCTGAGCAAGCGAACAACACTTTCTTATCTCTTCACAATGGAGCCAGTTCTAGTTCGAATACTGCCAGCCTTTCTTATCCAAGGTTAATAATTAATTGTTCTACAGATTTCATTTGTTTATCCTAAAATCCCGAATAATTGTTCTCTTGCACACTTGAAAATCCTAACTAGAAAGTCCCTATGATTTCAGGCAAATCAAGAATTCAGTCTATGATCCAATATTTGAGGGGATTGGACTGCCAATCGATCCCCATTTAAGGCTGTTTGCTTCTTCCAATTAGTTTACCTGGTAATTGCTTTCTGAACCCAACAAAACTGCCAAGACATTAAGACGTCAAACCTGTCAGGATCCTACCATCTTTTCAACATTATTACATACATTATATGTTAAAACAGACAATATTGTAAGTAACATTATGTAAGTAAAATATGTAACATATATATATATATATGTAAAATTGTGTAAGTAAAATTATGCTAAATCTGCATCCTGTATATATATATAATCCTTGGAAAGGGTGAATTACTCTAGTGGTCTGATTATTTACCTTCTATTTTTTCAGGGATAACATGTCGGATTTGATTACCGAAGGAATGTCGACTTCTAGAAGTTTGTTAATTGATCATGTCAACAAATTACAGAATTGTAGTTGTTTAATCTTCTGTCGAATATTAGAAATGAATTGTTGTGTTTATGGATGATGTTTTTCATGAAGTACTGTTGGATTTTTAATAAATTCTCTTTACAATTTTAATTAGCATTATCCATGGACCCAAGAAATTTGATGTGGAAGGTTTGATTTTTTGAACCTGACGTCCAAACTGGCAAATCCCAGTGATATCCTAGATCTTCTTGGCTTAAAGGTTTTGTCATGAATGGACTGTTGAAAATACGCTTAAAATCATTGCAAGAAATTTGACGTTTAACGATAAATAATCATGCTTGCAAGAACATCTTCGAAATGAAGTTCTTTTTCTGATGGCATAAGAAGTTTTTTGCCATAAAAGCAGTCTTATTATCCTATGAAAATGAATGGGTTATTGCAGACTAAATAATTTCACTTTGTTTGTAACATCTTGCAGCTATTGATCAAATTTCAACCAAAAACTTTACTTGTAGCAATAATTGTTTGTGTGTTTTTCAATAAATGTCAAATCATTTGTTATTCTGTACTGTAATTATTAATTAATGTAAGCATCCCTCCATTAGTTGTTAATTAAAGGTTTTTTTTATTATTTTCTATATGTGATTATTCCATATTCGTTTATATATTTTTAAGTTTCTTCGTTAAAAATTCTCTCCTTTTCAAGTACATGTAGGGTGAAGATCAAAGTATTAATTATGATGACTCGAACGTAATGTTAGAAAACTTGAGAAAAAAATACTTTAATTGCATGTATCTTATGTAATCGAATTATATATTTATCTTATATATATTGGGAGTGATTGAATTTAATTTCACTTTCAACTCATTAAACTCAATTGAATTTGTATTTTTCAAAGCAAGCTAATTTCATTATATTAACTATTAGTTTATTTTGATTATAAATCATTTTTAATGTGTGGTTATCTACTATGGCTATTTACTTTCTTTCTTTATTTATAGTTTTAATTTTGAAAATAAAACTTTAAAAATATATTAATACCGATATAAATTAAAAAATAATTATATATTTTTTTATAAAAAACAAAAAATTACCCACTAATCAAAATTTTTTAAATAAATTTTTATTTATTTATTTTTTAGTCACATAATGAGTGTGTCATAATTTAATTATAATATAAGAAATCATTTGAGAGTTATGGGTTTGTTACCAAAAAAAAAAAATTAAGGTGGACAACCCAAGTGAACAAATATTTTGTAATGAAAGTTTCTATATATATATATAAATATAAATATATATATATAATATTATATTCATGTGCTTTCAGGTGAGTGATATGCCAAATTAATATCATTTAGTTTAATATATATAAGTTAATATTAGATTTGTTTTTAGTAAATCTATACATTAGATATTTTTTATTTTGGTCTAAAATTATAAATGATATCAAAGTATTATAAATTTTATCAAAATTTTATTAAAAGTTATTAAAATTATTATCAATGTTATCAAAATTGTATTAAGCTTTATCAAAATTATTTTTAGTAAATCTATATATTATATTAATGCACCTATTTATTTTTTTAAACATTTAGTGTAACATTCTTCTCTTCCAATCTTGTGATGGCTCATCACAAATTTATCCATCATTTTGCCTACCTTGTTCTCCCCAATAACCTTCAGCATAGAGTCAAAATTAGTCCACTTACACTCACTTTACTCATTGAGACATTGGTCGTGAAATCAAACAATTAAAAATTGATTCTAATACTATTTGACACAAATTATTTTTTTTTTTCAAAAACATATTTAATAAATGTGCAACATTTTTTTTATCCCATATGAGATTAACGCACGCTACTTCTTTAAAGCATTTATTATTACACATGCATTTGTCTAATACCAAAATAAAATTCTTTATTTGATCTTCCATGAAATAGCTACCAATTTTATAAAATATACAGATATTTCATTTGCATGCATGCAAATATTCTCCAACGTGGTCCCCTCCTAAGTTACTGATTTTCGGTGTGTCAACTTATAAATTATATTTGTATCATCGGCTGACATTTAACTGTAAAACTAACGGAAAATTTTAATAAGAAATGCAATTTTTTTAGTCGATGAATCAAATTATTGTGATTTAAAATTTGAAAACGAAAGGGATATATGCCTCAAAGTTTGGAAAGTAGCGAATCCTATTTACTCAAATATGAAATAAAATTCTTTATTTGTTGTCTTCTCGGTGATACGCTTGCTTTCCGGCCTGGTTTCCCTCCCACATTACTGATTTTGGAGTCTTATTTTTGTTATAGAAATAAGAACTTACCATTAAGTTAATAAGATAAGATTCGAATCTAAAAATGGAAGTATTAATATAACTAAATTTGCCTTTAAGTAGATGATTGAATCTGTATAAAGTAAGAGCAAATCCTAAAAATTAATATTTGTTTAAATAGATGTCAAGACGAAGAAAATTAAACGAAAATGAAAGTCATACACATTAAATAAGTACCAATAATGCCACTTGGAATTAATGTTAATAATAAAAAATTTTCTCCTAAAAGTTAACTTAATTTTTTTAATTTATTATTCATGTGTCTTAATTAAGACATTTTTCTGTGGGTATTTCTTTGATTTATTATCAACTCCATCGGTGAAATTTTTTTAATTCTATAAGTAAAATTAAAAAAATATCACATGTCTTTATTATATATTTAAAAAAATAAATAATAAATAAATGTGAGATACGATAGCTCTTTCATTTCGTTTGTGAAATTAAAAAACTCTATTATCGATATACCCGATAATTATTCCGATCTTTTTGCCCTAAAACATGTATATAAATGTAGCACTATAATTAACTCCCTGAAAATATCCAACTGATTATGGCTCCATCAAATAAAGTTAAAATTAAAATTTGAAACCAAAATTGATTGACTTGCCCAAAATTAATCAAGCCAGATTTTCATATACCATATATAGATCATCTTGGGAGGTCCATAATTTATTATGTTTTTTGTCATATTAATTAGTCACTAAACCTTAGATTGGTTCAAAAAGTCTGAGACAACTCAGCTAATCTTTCTCCCTATCAAAACCAGTGCAACCCCACACATATATCACCTGAAAAAAACATACCTGGACAACTTAATTTCTTTTCCATATAAAGCCAATTAACATTAGAAGAAAACAAAAGAAACCAGATAAGGAATCTTTATTATTAATTATTATTTAATAAAAGAAGCAGAAACAAGTCTGCTTCAGAAGAACTAAAAATACTAAATTTATAGCAAGCGAATTACAAATGAATAAAATTAAGGGAAAAATGCATGAATCAAACAAATGAAAAAGCTGTTTAAACGAATAAGATCCAAGGTCAAGGGTTTGTTGAAGTAGTGATTTTAACAGAGGTTGAGCTTTTCCAATCTTCAACTGGCTTAGCCTGTTTTTACAGTAGCCATTATTGTAGCTGCAATTCCATGCTTTGGAACCCCATGTTTGCAAGATGAAGTAAATGCAGGCTGTCCAATAAGGAAAAAAATATTTTTTAACTTTTCTGAGTTTTAAGGTTCCCTTTAAAGTTAATTAATAAAGTTTAATTTTTATTAATTAACTTTAAAGTGTATTTTTAAAATTTATTGGCAAAATCCTATCGTTAATTACAGATTGCGAAACCTGGCAACTTTTTGGTGCACTAAAAGAGAAGAAACAGGCATGAATAGAAAATGAGAAGAGAAATATCTTCGTCTTCTAATCTTTAATACAATAAAATATCAAGATGCCAAATACTAGGGTTGTGTATTATTTGAGTAAAATCAAAGTAATCAATCAAATTAAAATTTTTATTAATCGATCGAAATAATTTTAATTTTTTTTTCAAAAAATACTTCATTTTTTGAGCTAATTTTAATATTTAAAAATTAAAAAATTCAAATTCTATCTTCGAGTACAAAAAATATGCATTAATCATTAAATTAAATTTACGAATACACTTGTTACTTTCAATTAATCATACAGGTTCTGCCGTGAATAGACCAAATAGTTGCAATATATTAATTATCACATATAAATATAAATAAAAATATATAAATAAATATATTAGCAAAGTTAAGAAGAGAGAGAGTGTTGGTAGGGTGAAAGGAGAGACTGAGGGGGATTTTTTTTTATTATTTTAAGGTTGTATTATGTTACACAGTAAGTAAAAAGAGAAAAAGACAACCAGAATGTTAAGACTAATTTGGATACAATGAAAATAAAAAGTTTAGTTTAAAAAAATAATTCAAGAAATTGTTTTAATATTTTAGCCAATTTTATTTTACTATAGTAAATATTCTATCTATATTTAATTTACGTGGTTTGATTAATTATTGTTTACAAACAATAATTAAAGATTATTTAATTATTATTTTTGAAAAAAAAATTTACATTAATGAATTAATTTTTTAAATTCAAGGAAATAATTAATTGCTTATTTTTTTGTTAAAAATCATCTTACAAAATTACTAGAATGATTAACATTTCCTTAATTTATATTATTTGGAAACTTATACTTTCTTCATTCAATTATAACCAAGTTTTACTATTGATCTTGACAAACATGTATAATTTAAGGAACTACATATGAAGGTATGAAGATAATAATTTGTATTCAAACCCTACAAATCAATTAAATCATACAATCGATCTTCACAAACACGTGTAATCTAAAGAACTGCATATGAATGAAGACATTAATTTATTTTTGGATACTATAAATTATACGATCGATCTTCAAATACATGTGTAATTTTAAGAACTACATATGAATAAATGCAGAAAATAATTTGTAGTTAGATTCTATAAATTAAATAAATTATACGATCAATCTTCACAAACAAATGTAATTTTAAGAAGCGCATATGATGATGACAATATTTTGTAGTTGTATCCTTTAAATTAAATGAATTATACGATCGATCGATCTTCACAAACACGTATAATTTTAGAAGCACGAATGAATGAACGAAGACAATAACTTTTTCTGACTTTTTTAAATTTAAGATCTATTGTCCATCTCCAACAATATAAGTTTGGAGACAAGAAAGCACTAAATACCCTAAACTCATTTTTGAATACATTGCTCTTTCTAAATGTATATAACTTCAGAAAATATTTATTTACTAATTTCGTTCTTCTCAGAGGTACAACCTTAAAACTTTGATGATGTTAGAATATTTCAAAATTAAGATAGCATATTATTAAATAGATCTTATGTCAAAAATACCCTTAAAGCAGTTGAAAGAATTCTTCCAATGATTTAAAAGATGGTAAAATTTAATTTAATTAATTCATATAATTATCTTTTAAATTAGCATTTAATAAATATAAAACTTAAATTTATTATGTATAATCTTTCTTTCTTATCCGTGATAGCAATCTTATTTGTGCTAAAAATGAAGATTCATGAGTGGCCCCGAGTAGAAGTGGAAAATTGGGCAGGTAGCATGTGAGACTTGCCATGCATAGCAAACAACTGTCAAAGCCCGACGTTTCATTTCTCCTATAAAAGCAAGCAAACTTTCTCCCATTTTGCTTCACTTCACTGCTTCTCAGATAAAGCTACCCTCTCTCTTCTAATTAGGTTTACAAATCCTCTTTTCATTTATGGGTAAGCCACCGTCCACCGACGACGAGAGGTCTCGTCAAGAGCCGCAGCAGCAGCAGCTGCCAAGCCATAGGCGTAGGCCCTCTGTCTTGCCTGACCTTAACTTGCTCTTACCGGGACCCCAACGTCCCACAAATAGGTATATTAATATATCCTCCTTTGGTTTATTCAACAAAAAAGAAGGAATGAACATATGTTTTCGGAAGAAAAATCTAAAAAAGTTGTTAATGTTTCTTCTATATAGTAACTCAGTTTAGGATCTTTCAAGTTCTTTTTTCTTTTTTTAGTTTTTAATTTCATGTAACCCCTTGTCTCTAGGCCGGAGGAGTATGCTTTTATCCATGATGATTTTTCAGACTCAAGGTCAAGCAGGTAGAAAAATATCAGTATATATTTGTTTACTCGAACTTTAATTCAAATTGTTAAAAAGTTCAAAAGCTATTTTCTTTTTTTTTGGTAAAAAAAATATATTTCGGCTTTGATTATTTTTTTCTTCTGTACTGATTTTATAATATAAATAACAGTGATGATGAAGT
>JBBYHO010000016.1:1445776-1462259 GCA_038382025.1 Adansonia gregorii | reverse complement strand
AAAAAAATATATTTCGGCTTTGATTATTTTTTTCTTCTGTACTGATTTTATAATATAAATAACAGTGATGATGAAGTTGATGAAGATTTTGCATCCGATGAGGAAGACGATGAGGTGGCTGATTAATTAATTAATTAATTAATTATAGCTGTTTCGTATATGTAAAAATATATATTATATATAAACTTTAAATAAAAATTATTTTTAATTATGGATTTGCATGGTGTGCCATACGTTAAACAGGATATGATGACCCAGCTTGCCGAGATCTATATTAGCAGGGAACTAGCAATTCTGACGAACTGGTTATCTTTCAAGGCCACAAATCTGCTAATTATCCTTTTTAATTACTTTTTTTTAACGTTTCGTTTATGTTATTTTGCATTATTTTTGAAATCTTAATTTACTCCTAATAATATTTTTTTCATTTCCTTCTCGGTTTCTATTTCTGACTAACTGTTCTACCTCGCAAAATAGGATGGAGGTAATATATTTGCATCCAAATAATGTGTTGAGCCAGAAGGGCATACATATATATGTATATATAGGTTTAAACTGAAAATCTTTTTGGTTTTCTTAGGAGCTTCGACGTGAAATCCTTATGATTCGTGAAGAGCTGATAATCTTGCAGAAGAAAATGGGGTCAGTCTTTTAAACCCTAATCCTGGCTATATTGCTTTAGTCTCCCTAACGGGGAGATCCGGCTGCGACCTTCCTTGAAACCTTTCTGTCATTATTAGATGTTAATCCAAAATCAAGAGATAGATAATTTGATTGAAACATTAAGTCTAGTTGACAATGTTTTCAAAGGTTCTTTAGGCACATAAAAAATGGTGCTTCTGGGTCGGATTTCTCGTATTTTCTGGCATAAATCTATAAATTCTAATTGATTGGAATTAACTGATATGTTGCAATATGCAATGATTGACACAGGTTAAACCCATAACAACTCAGTTGCATGATGGGGCAGTTTGGGAGATGCCCCGAACAGCACATTCATCTTCTGCTGTGGCTGTGTTAAAAGTTGGATAAGGCAAGGGAATTAAGAAGTTTTATTTCAGTTTGTTTCGGTTTTAATGTTTGTGTCTGCTTGGTGATTCAAATTTCATGGATGAGGGTTTTAGATTACAATGCCATATTCATCCATATAGGGATACATTTGGTGTTTGATCCTCTCTCTGTTTCCTTTGTTTTCGGGTCTAAAGTCTTTTTAAGAGACTGATATTTATAAATACATAAGTCATTCACCGAGTAAAGTTCCCTTTATAATGACCGTGGTTCTCCCTCCTTTGTGTTCTTCATCTACATTAATAATCATTCAATAATTTAAATTATAATTACGAATACGTTTTCAATTGCACTATGTTTATCATGGTTTTAAATGTAATAAACATTATTATAATCAATTATATATTATTACTTTACGATGCTACAATTACATATTATAATCAAAAAAGAAAATGACCTTTCATCTTAAATCTTAATGATACCATGGTTCAAGAATAAGCAAAAATTTTATCTCATAAACCCACCGAAGGAAACCCAAAATTTTAAATTTATCAACTCTTTTAAAATATTAAAACATGATAAAATCTCGCATAATCCAACAAAAATTAGAAAAAATTTGTTAATCGACCTATAATAACAAATTATTCACTGTAAGAAACACTACGGAAGAAAATGATGTTTCAGTTTGAAATCATTTCTAGCTCTATATGAAATCGTGGACAGCATTCTATTCTTGTGCCACTTCCAGACATTTTTTTCCTGCCATATTTCTTTCTTACGTACACAGACAACACTGCCTGAGGGCAGGCATTTAGCATTCGGCACGTTTGCATGGTTAACTCTTCATTCTTAATGATTTTATCTAAAATTAATGTATAAAATATCTATAGAAAAATAATGTTATCCACCGTTGATACAGTCCACCAAATGGATCAAAATGGTAACACATACTCTCCTACAATATATATTAAAAATAATTAGAAAGTTACTGCAACAAAAAAATTGTCAATCTCTTAATTTCACACGAAAAATAGAAAAACGCCTAGAAGAATTCCCTTGCGGATGTATAAAAAAGGGCTATATATACATGTTGTTCTTGCCGTTTATCTACTATTAACATGCAACACTGTATTTAAGCTTTCATTATTGGGGTTTGTTATTACAAATTTTGCTTACTTTGCCAAAGACATCATCCATATCACATTCCTAAATTTCAATTCGTTTTTTTTTTTTGGTCAAAAAAAGTTGAAGCGAGGACTACCTCATTCCAAAGTCCAGATAGTCACAAGTATCAAAGAAGACTAACATTGATATTTACAGATCACTCGTCGAATGAAATTACCAATAAAACTCGATCTCTTATTTTTGCCAAAGTGCTAGTAAGTACTTCACCAACTAAATTAACACACCTTAGCTCCTCAGTTTAAAATTGGTCATTATTCAAGAGCTGCCTTGTCTAGCCATTTCACCAAACGTTACGCGCTCTAATCTGGCGTCTCTGGAGTCGAGCAATCCCACTAGCCAAGAATGGAGCTCCTGCTGTGTTTTGCAGGCTAGGTAACTATACCACAAGACCCAAAAATAAGAGGCCTCTAACTACCCAACAAGGTAGTTGGTAATTTATGAAATCGCCCACATAAAAATTCAGGGACATTGAGTGTACCAAACTCCTCATATCATATACAAAGGCAGAGTACTCTTCATTCGCAAACAATACCATTGCGCTTAAGTCATAAGGACATATTCTTTTTTTTTCCCTGATAATTTAAGTTATTAGAGTTTAATCCTAGATGCTAAAATTAAGAGTTCAATATTTGACTAATAGATCAGGCTTTTGGCCATAAAAGCATATTATTTTCTATAAAAAAGGCATGATTTACACACCGAGTTTTTATAGACACTTGTATTAACAAATGCTGTAAGCACATGAGATCATGCTCCTTCTTGATTTCTTCGATTGTTCTGCTTCACAAATTAGAGTTCAAGACGAAGAAATTCTGATAGATATAGAAGAAAAACGTAAAATATATATAAAATATACTTCATCATATCTTCTTTCTCACCCTGATTCCTAGAACCGCCTGCCATAACACATGCAGCGCCAGTCAACCCAACCCTGATACACTAACCACATTTATCCACCACCTGTTTCCCGGCCTCTGTGTGTGTGTGTGTGTGTGTGTGTGTGTGTTTTGACACCTTTATACTTTATCGGAACAAGAATTTGAAATGGGATTTTTGAGAAACGAACATATGGAGCTTAGATCTGTTAGACATCTGATGTTAACTGAATAGCCTTGGACACGCTTGCAAAAAGCCATTCCAAATTTCAAGTATGGATTGGGGAAACTACACAAATTGTTTGCCCAATTAGCATTGGATCCACTGGAAAGTTGTCACAAGAAATTCCTTCGAACGCATTAAGATCATTTTTCATAATTTACCTTGTAAAAAAGATAGTAATGACAACCCAAAATAAAATATTATAAGAACACTGTCTATAATGAACATGGCAACCAAAAGCTGAATCGATCATAGAGAAAAAACAAAGAGTTCGTCAAATAATATGGCAATAATCAATTTATCCCGGCAATCTACGCATCAACAAAATTAGCACAATAAAGAAGGGGGAAAAGGTACGAATAGCTTAACACACTGTCGACACTATAACCGAAAACCTAGAAATACTTGTTTCTTGCCATAGGACTTATTTTTCTTTCTCTTGAAGAAACAGACTTTTAAGTCGTGAAACTCGAGAAGCAGAGCCTCTACACAGTATGCCCCCACCGAAATCAACACTTCATGGTTCATTCCTTGAAACTAACCTTAATATTGGGAGTTATCAAACACCCAAGGTTCATGTAAGAAAAGCTCCCGTCCGTTCATTTGCACGGTCCCGGCAGCAATATCTTCAGCGCGTTTTCTAGCTGCCTCAGCTTTCTTAGCTGATGCATCTGCATCCTGCAAAATGACATGAATTATAACTTCAGAAACCCCCCAAAAAATTTTCGAACAAACAATATGACAACTGAAGAAATTGAACAAAAATTAAGCAAATTGAACCTCTATTTTCCTTTTAGGAATCTACCAGGACCACAAAGATTTCAATTTTAATGGTTAATTGATATTATTCATTGCATATTTCCAATACGTTTGAGGCATAAATGCGATTTTATTGGAAATCAAACTTAAAATCTATTAAGATAGTCACAAATAGTAAAACCCTAATTGACATTAAATCATTAGAAAAAAATCAACGATTATTATAGGAAAAGTAGAAGGGGGAAAGAAAAAGGAGGCACCTTTTGGCACTTCCAAGCGAGGAATTGGGATTCCGTAATTGGATTCGTCCTTGGTTGTTCGTTCTCTTGCTTTTTCTGTTCTTCTTCCGCTCCCATTTTTCCCCCCTTTCTTTTCCTTTTCCTTTCCCTTTCCCCAAACAGAGCCAAAAACTCGAGTATGTTCGGTGCCTTGCTTGGTGTTAAACGTCGCCGTTCCAGCAAAAACATGACAACGTCCTTCTCTTTGTAATTTTCTTTTTTAAAAAATTTCATTACTTTATTTTCCATAATAGTCGTACAACCCAACAGTTAAAATTAGTTTATGTATATTTAATAATTTATTATTTTATTTAAGTCAATTTAATGACGTACTATTTGATAATTATAGAATAAAGTAATAATTTCTTTTTAAAGAATGAATAAATTGAATAATTATTGCAACCATTTACTTTTGATTTGTTTTCATAAAATTAAGCAAAATGACTGCAAAATTGTAATATACAAACTGTTTTAATTCAAGCACCAATGTCACACTTTTAAAGCACACTTCTATCAAACAAAGCATTTTCCAACGATGATAGTAAACAAGCTTCATCATCTAGGCTTTAGCTGCAAGTACATAAAAGCAATGCAAATTAAAGTAGCCAACTGCCAGCATGCACAAAGGCTACGTAATGCCGGCAAGCATTTTATCCAAAATTTTCAGAATTAAGTTCTTGGATAAAAATAATTTATCGAGAACTAAGATCGAGAATCCAAACCTAGCTGGCTGGATGTACTAGTATTATGTATGTATGATGCCATTAGCAGCTGCTGCTGGTGCTTCCTAATTTAGAAGCCAGGCATGCATCTACGGCTTCAGCAACAGTGAGGAAAATCCACTCTGCTCCGATCTTCTCCATAAATTTTGCTTGCTTTAGCTTGTAGATCGCTCGCCACTGTATGTTTACCATTGCCAACTGCCAAAATACATATATATATATATATATTTGGTTGTAAATTATATAATTCAGGAATAGTTTATGAATATCACAATGGCGTTGCGATAAGCTTACGTTTATGCCCAGTGAAACCAGGTTTTTGTGCAGTTCTTCGAGTGCCAAAATCCCAGAAGTATCAATGTTCATCACATCTGTCACAAAGGAGAAAGCCAATTAGTCAATTCTCTCTCTCTCTCTCTCTCTCTCTCTCTCTCTATACATATATATATTTTAATCTGTAAGATGATGAAACTCACTGGACATGTCGAGGACTAAGATTTTCACTCGGTCTTTTGCAGTTTCTTCTGATTCATTCCCTTCTTCTGTCACGAACCTCATTATTCTGAAACATGGGAATGAAAATGTTATTGTTACCTCAAATGGAGCCACCTTTCTTCTATTTCGATTTTTTTATACAAAGGACGCTACAGTCTGAGAATAGAAAAAGGATTGCCGATACCTGAAATTCAAACCCAAACCCATTCCAACTTTTAAAAATGGCTTCCTGAACCAAATTGGACTAGGCTCTAGGCTCTCATCTATTTCAAAATTCACAGTTAACACATACCTTTCTCTCAGGAAATTGGCGTTGGCGAAGCAAAGTAAGCCAGAGTTTATGCGAAGCGTCAAGAGTCCTGGAGTTTTAATTGCCATGGGATATTGATTAACCTCGCAAAAGATATCCGTTCTTGGAAGTCTTCCTAGTAGCTCAACGGTTGGTCGAATGGAATTCAGCAATATCTTGGCAAATGAGATAGTTACCTGCAATTTATGGGAAGTTTACCAATTAGAAACAATCGGTGCCTCCTCCGATTTTACATGCCACTGCAACTTTCGCAAAGGATTCATTCTATAAGTAACACAAAATCAATTTTGTAAACATTTCATTGGTACTTGTCTGTAGAATTACTGCATATTAGAATTTTGAGCAAGTTTTCCAGAATAAATATACATGAAGTTCCACCTAAATGAAATTTTGCTAAATGCTAAATAACTAAGAAATTGAAAAACGAGTTTTCAGGGTCATATATATTCTAGGTTACAGAGTTCTCATGTTCTGTCGATACAAGAGGAGAAACTTAAGATTTTGACTCCAGAGTCCCCTTTTCAACTGCCTTAGTTAAAACCCAAATAGCAATATCTTCATTACCATTACTCAATGGATTCTGTTAAAATATGCAGTCAGAACCAAAACTAGCCTCAAATCAAGGATTCCATTGACAGTTATAGAGGTTCTCTATCAGATATTTGTTTTTCATAAAGATCCAACTTATTTCTGTCTTTTATGATTATGATCTCCATTAGCTTACAAGCAAGTCCGGATGCGATTGTGATCTACTCATTCGAATAGCAAGCAGAAGTTCTAGATGCAGTCATGCAAGTAGAAGACAACAGGCCACAGTACCACAGTGGGGCCATAAATCTAGGAAATTTTATTTGTTTCCAAAGGGTGTGACTTGTGAGCTTCTGACTTTGAGTGTATAATTTGATGGAGGCTCAATTATGGGATGGAACGCACAAATCACAAGAGTTTTAATAAATTTTTCAATTTGAGCATATTTGAAATTAATAGCACATAGAATAAAAAATTGATCATATTCACAAGTTTCCAGCAGGTATGACTTTATTAATATATTAAGTTGTTAAATTGCAGCGGGTGATTCTCTTGCTGAAGCCTGCCTTTCCTGCTTAGCTGCGGGAAATTATTGAAGCCTCATGGTGCTATCTATCATCCAATTATTTGTGGAAGTGTGAATGGGAAAATATTGTATAGTTGTCCGAAAATCACATTTTTGAAGGCATACAAGAAAACGATAGGAAATTACCGCAGCTAGTAGACCAATCTCCACCGACGCGAACAAAACTCCAATGAAGGCACTGATGCAAGCTAGGAAGTCTAGTTTGTCAACTTGCCAGATATAGTAAGCTTCATTAACGTCAACAAGTCCAGGAAGTGCGGACAGGATGATGGAGGCAAGGATGGCAATGGGAGTGTAATACAAAAGCCTGGTAAACAACTCCAATGCCAACAGCACTGTAATGGCCATAACTATATTTGACACCACAGTCTGGCAGCCTGCGCTGAAATTCACAGCAGTTCTAGAAAATGAACCTGTCAATACAAATGAAAATTGATTCTTTTTTACGTGTGGTCTATTGGCAGAGTGCTACCTTCTTAATTTCGGTAATCAGCGTTCAATCCTGGACAGTATTTTATGTAATAGGCAATGGATCATTATTATTCCGTAATTACATTTGAATTTGATACTAAATACATATGTATATGGAAATATGACATTTATTTATTAGCTTCATCAGCTTACCAGTAGCCACATAGCAAGAAGTTAAAGATCCAGCAAGGTTCATGAAGCCCATGGCCATCATTTCCTTGTTCCCATCTAAATGGTATCCTTTGATTGAAGCAAATGATCGACCAACTGCGATGGCTTCCTGATATGGAATGTTTTAATGGAATTACATCAAGCAAGCTAACCCTGATTTTATTTTTGCCAGGAAGAAAAAATAGAGAGATGACTAGTAATTACGCACAGTGAGAGCAACAACAGCAGAAATTATTCCAACTTTGGCTGCTTCTGCAACATGTGGGCCTTTAAACTGTAATTGATGGAGTGAGCTTGGATTGAGGCCTCCTTTAATGTGTTTTATTATCTTCACCCCGTGCTTATCAGCTTTTGTAAGATACACTATCAGGGTAGATAATATTACTGATAAAAGAGGAGCAATTGCTGGGAACCAGAACACTTTTTTGTTTCTTCTTCCCTAAAAATCAGACAAGTTTTTCACTTTTTTTTGCTACTTACTATAATCCAACAAAAACAAATAATAAAATGAGAAGCAATAACTTGATTACTTACTATGAACCTGGCGAACAGGAGGAATACGAGGAACAAACAACCCAAGATGAAATTCAGAGGATACCACTGTTCAAGAATGGCAGAAATTGGGTGAGATAATGAAAATTGGAGATATATATATTTCAAGTAATCGCACTCCAATGATGTGTTTTTTAATTGCTGAGTTTACAACTTACTTCATGTCGAACTGATTTGGAAACCGAGCCCATGACTGACACCACATCGGTTTTAGTTGTGAAGTGGCTCATTCCAAATAGTCCCTTCAGTTGCTGAAGGCCGATGATAATGGCTGCACCCGCCATGAATCCAACAATTGCAGCATGTGAAAGAAAATCCACCAGGAAGCCCAATCTGTGTTTATATTAGAATCAGATATCAAACTGTTTGTAAGGGAATAACAGTCGCGTTTGATTACAGGAAAAAATATAAATTCCCACTTTCAAAGAGAGGATTCGCTAGTAGTACCTCAACAATCCAAATATAGCTTGGAAAATCCCAGCAAAGAATGTCACAGTGAACACTAGCCTTCTGTATCCAATGGGGTCAGCTTCAGGATCCACCATGTTTGGAACCATGGAAGATAGAAGCATTGAAACAACAGCTACTGGTCCGATTGCTATCTCCCTTGAACTCCCCATTAACGCATAAATAAGAGGTGGGACAACGCTTGTATCTACATGAAACAAGCCAAAAACATCAAGAAATATTTGATTTAGCCTTTTTTTTTTCTTTTCTCAATTATAGAAAGTTTCCAGGCTGCTTTACGGTATAATGCATAAATCTTTCCTCTGAAACTTTAGGCATGATAAAAAAAAAGCTTAGATTTCAGCGACTTACACAGGCCATATTGTGGATCAAGTTTCGCTATATTAGCATATCCAATACCCTGGAAAAAGTACAGTAACTGCTGGGTGAGGAAAGTAACAAAGAAAGCAAACAAAACAGAGGAGACAAATGAGCTTATATCTATACCTGAGGAATGCTGAGGCTTGCAATTGTTAAACCCGCCATTAAATCACCTTTAAACTTTGAAGCCTTGTAAGTCTTTCCCCAGCTGAGGACTGGAAATAGACCTTGGAGGATTGACATGGCTCGTCGTCTCCCCTTGGTCGATGAAGAGCGCTTTCCTCTATGAGGAAAGATACTTCCTCGGACAGCACTAACAAGTTCCTGCAATAAAGTAGGAGGCTCAGGTGAATTAATCAACCACTGTGCTCTCTCAGTTCGACCGGCATCCTCCAGGTCTAGCTGCTGCTGGTGGTGGTGGTTGTGCTTCTCCACAGAGATGGACTCATTTGGCAAGGAACCCATAATTTGTAATTTGAAGTGTTTGAGTGAACTCACTTGCTGAGTTACCTATATGTTATATCATTCTAATAATATAACAACAGCCGTTAAAATTGGAAAATATTGAAAACGACCGATATAGTTAATGAATTTTTTTAGTCATTGTCCGGGCAATTCATATATGTGCTGCATATGACTTAAAATTTCAGTGGTAACACAGCTGAAGTGAGATCATTATAATGTTTTCTGAGTTCAAACCTAGGGGTAATTAATATGCTTTTTATTTATTTAAAAAAGAAAAAAATTTATTGATATCAAAATTACCACATTAATATTAAAAAAAAAATTAAAGGTTGACATGTTCCATGCTCAAAGAAATAGGTTCCGAATCCATCTTCCACTTACAAAATATGTGAATAAATAGTCCCTGCATAGGGATGGTAACGGAGATGGAGGTCAAGATTGTCTTCTGCACTTCCTCTCCCTCTTGAAAATGTGTTAAAAACTTTCGCCTTCAAAGATATTGGTTCTATTCATAATCGTTATACCACTTTTATTACTTATTTTTAATTTAATATTATAAAAATATATTATAATTTATTCATGAATATAATTTTAGTATATTTTTTTAATATATGTATTAAAAGTATATATTTATTCTATATATAAACTTTTAGTTTAGTGTCACTCAGTCTAATGACACCGACTCGATCAAAAAAATTTACATAAAAATCAAGCTCAAATTATAATAAATAAAATAAATTAGATGTATATATATATATATTTATTTTAAGAAATATCTACCACTAAAAAAAAAACTATACTTGAAAAACTACTTTATTTTTTAAAAATATATATTTTTCCTTTACAAAGTGAGCGTGATAAATTTTAATATATAAAATATTAGTGTATATATATATAATTTAATATATATCAAATCTATATACTAAAATTATAGATGAAATATAAAATATTTTAAGGGGTCACATGATAATTTCAAAAGGTGAAGCAAGTGCAAAGCATTTATCAAAATTGTTCCCTCCATCTAATTTCATCTAAAAAAAATTAAAGAAAAACTTTTATTCAAAACGTATCTGTGTGAGATCTCTACTGAATGAATCATGTTTTACAAATGGGCATCATAGTCGGAAGCTAATAATAATTATCTGAATTTGAAATAAATTCTTGTTAAAAAACAAACCAAAAACAGGGATGCTTAAAAGATAAATTAACTATGCTAAATGATCCAGATTAGATCATAAGGACTAGCAACCCATCAGAATTTACTAACAGATCCAGTAAAAAGCAAAGTTTGCGCAATTGGGGAGCAGGAAAGTCACTGCATTGAGGCATTCATGAAGAACATACAAAAAAATTCTTGATGACATGAATACGTGAATTTCACATTTAGTTAATTGACTATTAAGAAAAATCCAAGCAGGGTTCACAGTCTGTCGTCGGATGCTGGTGAATTATCGATGTCCATGGTGCAAGAATCGATTTCTGGATAGAAATATGTATGAAAGGAATTGTTCTGAGCATTTAAATATTCTCTTACTAAAGCACATAAATTTTGAACCTCTTTTCTAAAACATGTGACTAGTATTTTACCAATAAATCACCCCCACTGTGGTTTGTTTTTGCCTTTAAATCTTTATAGGATTTTTGTTCTATCCTTGGGAAGATTTTTCATTTTGAGTGTTTTGAAATTATTCGAGCTCGACAATGTTTGAAAATGCTTACATGAGAAATTTTAGTATTTATTTTTAAAGTTTATTAATAAAATATCATTGTATCATTTATTATTAATGTGTAAATTTATATATTAACAATATATCAAATATAAATTTATAATAAAATAAGATGGTAAACCCAACTTCAAAGCAAAAAAAATACGTCAGATCATTCATCACAAGTTGGAGTTCATCAGTTTAACTATAACCATCGCTATAATGTCTTGATGTCTTTCCGTAATATTATTGTTATTGCTTTCAAGAAAAAAAATCAAATCATTTTTTCTGTTGCTTCATAGTTCATGCATTTAAAAAAATCACAAGGAGTGATTTAACAGCATGGCTTCTTAAAAGTATATATACATAAATATAGATATATATAGAGTATTTTGTCTAACTGGGAAAGTAATGATTTTCGATAAATTGGATATGGTTGAACGAATCAGATGGACTTTGAAAACTTAGTGCATCCGTTAGGTATGCAAGAAGAGGCCCTTTCGTCAACGTGTATGTCTCTGAGGAAAGCCACATAAAATCAAATCAGTATGAAAGGGAAGAATTTTCAATAATTGAAGTTTCCTATTAATTATTGGCTTATTTCTTTGTGTCTTTTCTTTCTTTCCAGCGAATTAGAGCTGCACGTTTCATTTGCGGTGTTGGGTTTCGACCTTGCCACTAGACCAAGACAAAATTAATAGATGTATTGGATTGAAATCAAAATGAAAGTTTTGCAAGTGACAGTTGGGCAGCACAAAAAGGGGAAAAAATTAGAAGAAGAAGGGGGGAGAGAGAGAGAGAGAGAGAGAGAGAGATATTTTTTTCACTCAAGCTCGTATATTTATTAATCTTTTTTTTTTTATTTCACAATGAAAGTTTTAACTTAACACGAAAAATAATAAAAAAATTATAAATATTAATATTCGAATCATAAATTTATTAGATATTATTTTATAAAATTAATTAATTAATTAATTGAGTTAAATTCAAAATTTTTTTATTATTTTATTTTATTATCCATTTATATTCTTTCCTTATGTTTTTTTTTCTTTTTCGACTTTTTCAATTTTTTATCATATGTAGCAACGTGGTTTTCACGTGATATAAATATTCCAAATGTCTAAATTATTATTATTATTATTATTATTATTATTATTATTATTATTATTTGTTGATATAAGAATTATCGAACTACGCTCGCTATGAGGTATTATTCGTTTTGGAGTAGTATACATACTGTTCTCATGATTTTGTCTTTTGAGTAAAGATACCTCAATAGGGGAAAGGCTTGTTGGTTCCTACAGACAACGTCATTGTTGATGCAAGGATTGTTAGATTGTGCTCACTATGAGGTATTGTCCACTTTAGAACAGTGTAGAGATTATCCTCATAGTTTTATCTTTTAAGAAAAGGCACCCCAATAGGAGAACGGTGGTCATTGCTTTATAAGTCACAGTCCACGTCCTTGGCTAATCGATGTAGGATTGTTTCTTGCCATAACACTGTCCCCCAAGCAAAGGTGTGGAATATGTAGGTCGAGCGGGCAAGTTCGTTCGTAGACTAAGTGGTTAAGTTACTATTGTGTAACTCATGGATCAAGTAGGCAAGTTTTCCATAATGTAAGTCATAAATTGAGTGGGCATATTTATATGCCAAATTTCATGTAAGTCGAGTGGGTAAATTACTACTATGCAAGTCATTGATTGAGTTGACAAGTTTGTCACAGTGTAAGTTGTAGATAGAGTGAGCATGTTTATATGCCAAATTTTGTGTAAGTCGAGTAACTCGGAGCTACTTATTTATATGCCTGAACAAAATTTTAATTATAAGCTTATAGCTTTTCGGTTCCCATAGACGGTATCATTGTTAATATAAGGATTGTTGGACTGTGCCCGTTATAAAGTATTTTTCGTTTTGGAGCAGTGTACAAATTGTCTTTATAGTTTTATCCTTCAAAAAAAGATGTCTCAATAAAGGAAGGGCGATCCTTTGCTTTATAAGCTACCGTTTATATCTTTGACTAATCAATATAAGATTATTGTTTTGCCTTAATACTTGTCTGAGATTTTTCTTAAAAACCTCATGCTATCTCAAAATAACATTAAATGGGTACCCAACAATATCCGATTTGATTACTGTGATTAAGGTACTTTATAATTTATTTTAAAATAATACTTCGTGACTTTCATTTCAAGAAGGGTTTGATAGGATATTTGTTATCTAAATCTATTATGAGAATTAATTTTTTAATATTGAATATTTCTTTATATATTATATTATTTTGTTTGTAAATTACTTATAAGGATGAATATTTATTACTTGCTCAAATACATAAATTAAATATCATTTGGTCTATCATTTTTTTTTTTCAGTTTAAGTCAGCTTAGGTTTGTATTTTTTATAAATAAGTAATAGGGTTTAAGTTTTTTTTTAATACTATTAATCAAGTTTTAAGTAGAGTTCAGATAGTAAATGTTATTAATTTTGAATGAAATTATCACTTAATTTTAATCTAATTGAGTTTGACTATCTCAAAATTTGTGGATACCTCAGCCGTAACCATATATTTAACAACAAAAATAAATTCCAATAAGCAAGTTTTTTTTTTTTTGCAAGTTGGAGCATTTAGGAATGATAACCAACCATAATTGCATTTTATTCATGACCATAATTACAATTGATTGAAACTTGAAAGGCCCCCATAATGTGATTTTCAGACATTTAGTTTAGAGCTAATCTCTCCTTTTCTTTTTGGCTAAGGAGATTAGATAAGATTGGTCCATGCACTTACTATTTCGAAAACAGCAGGATGTAATACCTCTTTTTAGAGCAGGCAAATATAATATAAGTTCGAAAGTTTTGTCCAGCAATAATACGAACATGCCTAATTTAAATTTGAATTCAAATTAATTTAATTATAAAATAATTTAAATGACTAACAGAAAATATTTAAAAATCAAGTTATTTTTACTTATTTAAAATTTAAAATGATTTTAAATTTTTTAACTCGAAATGAACGGATTCAAATTCAATGCCGTAAACCATTTTACCACTTTACACTCCATTCTTGGGCTTTTTGGTTGGAAAACATTTTTCCATGGGTCACTGCAATTGATTTATCCTTGGATGAGAAAATTAATGGGTCCGCTGGAAGATAAGCATCGGAGAAAAAATCCCCCATAAAATGGTGCAAGGTCGAGAGGAAGAAAAAATGGTGGCACGACCATTGGTTTGGATACAAATTCTTTGGGGTCTGCAAACTCATTATTAATAGATAAGAAATATATATATATATATATATATACGTATGGACAAGGAGACCCGATATTGATCTGGAACTGGAATGGGTCATGGTGCGCCCATAATTTGGCTTTCAATCACTCAAAAACTTGTTCATTCTTCAATATCTTCATCCTCTAACTGTTGCTTTCTGTTCTGGTCGTCATCATCCCATTTTGCATTTTTTGTGCTCTTCTTATCTCAAAACAAAGCATCACCAATGTCAGCCAAGCGTTGGAACTGGGACTACCGACCCACTATCTCTCAAAGATTCCAAAACCATTCCATCTCCTTTAAGCTTTGACTATTATCCACAAACTCAAAGATTCCAAACTGTGCCAGCTCTTTGAAGTTTTGACTGTTACCAATAATAATTATCATTATCATACTTATGTGTACATACGTATATGTATGTGTATATAATATAAGATATATCCCAAATTTTCCCAAGTCTGTCGTTTGAAAAGAGTGCAAGCTGATGTTCCTTCGCTGAGAAATCATGGCAAATAAGGGTGCCACTGCAGAATGTGCTAGAATTCAGTGGTGCCATGGCTCCACTATATAGGTAAGTGAAACACCATTTTTTTTTCGGTTCATATTTTTTTGCGAGGCCTTTGCAATACCCTTCGTCTCTTATCACTCGGATGATCAACAAGATTTTTTTTCTTCCAAAAGTACAAATAATTTTAATTCCTCTAGTATTATATGTGCATGTAGTGTAATAACTATTTGGTTCAGTGATTAGTGCATAATCCCCTTTTCAATAGCTACAGTTCAAATACCTTTTATCCCTTTTCCAAATTAAAACCAAAAAACAAAAAAAAAAAAAAACACTATTGAAAGATTCTTTTGTTTGTTTCTTTATGACCGATGTTGAATGTTTTTGTGGGAAAGTTTAACTGATCTAGGTTCCTTCCTTTTTATAGAAAACAACAATATATTAATAAAGAAGAATATTATATATGTATGGATGTATGAATACTTGCACACATAACATTCTATTGCAATGCAAGCCTTTCTTCCACTCAGCTAATGGCAGCTTCAAGTTTTCATTAGATCACTCATTAGGGTACCATTTTATTATTAATTTTATGCAATTGAAGTTGAAACATATGTATTATTAAGATTATAATTAGGTTCATACTCCCACATGAAAATTATGTTGAGTGTTTATAAATAAGATTTGAGTAATTGACCACAAGACGGTGGTAAATCTACTTTGTACAATTTTGAGTTCCTTTCCTTTTATCTTTTGCTCTTTTTCCCCCTTACTGCATTAAAAAAAAAAAAAAAGAACAATTCCTGGTCTCTATTCTCTATCAATGCATGTTGCGGATCGATGCATGTTTCTTAAATCTTGTTTTGGAGCTAATTAAACCGTAAAACACACTAGTCTTTACTTTTCTTTATTTGCATGTGACCAAAAGCTTATAGCGTTGTTTAACGTGTTGTTTTTTGTTTTAGTATAAATATATATATATTGGTATAATGTTTCCAAGCATATAGTTTTGAATTTACCAACACTTTTTAAATTTTTTTTTCATGTATACAATTTATTTTCAAGTTTCTTAATAAATTATATTTGTTTTGATGCAAAGAAGATCCGTAAGAGTAGAGGAACGGGTTGAAAATGTTGAAATTTGAACTTAAACTTATTGGATGCTATCTGTTTAAAAAAATATATTATTCAGATGCAAATATACCTCTATTATATGCATAGAAATTTGTAAATATAAAATTGAAATATTTATATATCCAAAATTTTTAGATATCAAATAAATAAAATAAATATCAAAATATTTTTAAATGTGTATTAAATTATTTTTAATTAAGTGCAATAACCTAATTTAATGAACATATTTTATTTTTGAATTATATTTAATTGTAATTATGGAAAAAAATAAAAATAAAAGATGAAGACAAAAAATATTAGAAATTGATTTAAACAATCAAATAAGTGGATTTTTTTCAAAAAATAAAAATACAAAATTAAACAATTGATATGGACCAGTATTGATCGATATAGATCGATACAATTACTA
>JBBYHO010000016.1:1426901-1445676 GCA_038382025.1 Adansonia gregorii | reverse complement strand
CAGCAAATGGATAAAATTTCATCAGTTTTTTTTTCTAATTAAATTCTCCCAACGTTTGCTAAGTTTCTCTCAAATAAATTTCATAATAATTTACTTTCAAGTTTAGTTCAATTCATCGCTAGATGACATTCAGTAATTATATAATTTAAATTTTAATATTTATAATTTATTTTTATTCTAAATTATGATTTTATTTGCATATAAAAAAATGAATGGTATTTAAAAGAAACTTACTTATGAGTTAAATAATTTAGTTGGGCTGATACGTTTAATTTACATCATTATTCATATAATAAAATATATTTTTATTTAAATTTATTTATAAAATATAAAAAGTTATTTTTTAATATTTTAATATTTTTTTAACAAGAATTCTGTCTTATAGGTTAAATTAGATTAAATTCCAACCTAAACAAAGAATTAAAATAATTTAGATAGTAACCGACCAACCCAATCCCCCGATTTTCCCACGGTTCCTCCCTTGGTCTCACATCATGAATGATTACCATTTTTTAATTATCATTTATTCAATGCCACCTACTAAACATAATCATAATTCATTATAATATATCGTTATTATTTTCTAAATCTTGAAATGTTGAATATAAATAATTGTACAATACTAATAATAATTACGTACAGGCATGGTCAAATGATTGTGGGAATTTTTTTTTTAAAGATAATATAAGCGTCTTAATTATTATGAATTGAGTAATTAAATATTATCTAAATTAACAATTAGCTATGTAGGTTATGAAGTATGAAAATTATATCCATGAATAAGCTCTCAGGACTATGTCAAGATTCTGTTAAAGTTATATAAGAATATCCAAGCTGCTTTCTATCTAAATTGTTTATAGATTATTACTAGCGGAGCTTTTATAACCACACAACTGAGATTAAAACATACGCACGTATTATTTATTTATTTATTTATTTTTAAATATTTTATTAAAAATATGTGATAATTTTTATTTTTTTTTGTGAAATTAAAAATTTTTTATTATAAATATATATGATAGTAAGTTGTGAGCTGACAGAGAGCTGATGTTTATAAAATATATGTAATTATCATCATCAGTTATTACGTGCCAAAATATAATAGTCAGTTATAGAATTTTACGCACAAAAAAGAAACAACCCATGGTGTGCAGAATAAAATTGATGATCATTATTTAAAAGAAAAAGAAAAAGAGAAAAAAATTGATGATCATCAAATCATTTTGAGTATTAATTAATATGAATTGTTTGTGCACGCAACATAATCAATTTTCTTTTTCACAAATATATGGTATAGGATATATGATAATATATTTATTTAAGCCAACAATTATGTGATTTTTTTTTAATTATTATAGAAAACAAGATCTAAAACTGTAAAATTGGGAGAGCAAAAGATCAAATTCAATTGTTTGTGTAATTAATTATCTTAAAAGTTTATTAATATAAATCACATAGAGTGTGGCTATAAATCACGTATGAATACAAATACTACTACTAAAAATAATAACAATCAACAATCAAAAGGAAATGTAAATAAGATCCCTCTAATCACTGATATAGAGTTTGGCTCAAAACATTTATTGTCAAATGTCTATTTAATTTGAAAGTTCAAACCTCAATCCTCTAGCTTGAAACTTAATTTATGGCCAAAACGATTGTGGTCCTCGACTGTCTACCTCTTCCTACTTCATAGATTCGTTCTTTCCAGCAACGATAATCACTCAAAATTCGTTGCTTTTGTCCCTTCTATAAGAGTTTCGTTTTATAAACGGAAATGTTACAAAGAGTGGAATTTAAGTGCATGACAGAAACATATACCAAACAAATAGGCAAATATATATATATATTTATATATTTATATATATGAGCATGACAGACTATGACATATCAATTCCAAGAATTTTCAGCGGCTTAAATTGACGGTAATCTAGGGTTCTCAATAACTCTTTAAAAGTGACTTTAGTTAGTAGTGAGAGTAAAAAGAGTAAAAGGATATAACTTCAAATGGTCAATGCCATAAAATTCAAATCACCTAAGTTCAAAAACCTAAAACTACATATATATATATATATATACATATAAAGGCTAAAATAATATACCAGCTCCTTACTTTAGATAAGTTTTTATATTTGATTACATTTAAATTTTTATGATTACTTAACTTGCACTTAATCATTTGATTTAATGGTCTGTACATATTTTTTATGCATGTTCCCTTTATTTGATAAGAAGAGTTCGATTCTTTCTTTCTTAAATATTAAAGTTGATTAAAAAATAAGCTTTTCACTTTTGGATTGCATTTTTAGGACTTATATTTAATATATTATCATAAATTATATCACATCACTTTTTAAAAATATAATTATTATATTTATTTTTAACCGTTTTAATATTTTTTATTTGTTTAACAATTAAATATCATCGTATGAATTATTGATAACTTATAAATTTATACATCGATAGTATATCAAATTTAAATTTTAAATTCTTAATATAAGTTAATACTTAATTGAATATAAAATAATAATAAATATTTATTTGAATTGAATAAAAATATTTTTTAAAAAATAAAAAATGAAACTTTTTAATATTTTAGAAAAAAATATTATACAAACCCTAAGTCGTCAAAGGCGAACCTACCCTTTATCTCGTCCATGTTCAACCAGTTTGGTTTTGCCTACTTTGTTTGCAACTATGTCAACAGTGACGTTGTCAGCCTCAAATGGCGAACCACAAACACAAAGTCTTCCTTTTTTTTTTTTTTTTTTTTTTTTTTTTGTAGTGTGAAACGTTTGACAAAGACAAATATTTAGTAAAAAAGTATAGGCCATCACTTCATCTCTGAGTCTGCTTTGGTTTTCAGCTTGTGGTTCCGTAAATATCCCAACGCTTGGCATTTATTTCTTGCCTTTGAAAGTTGGAACTTTGAAAAACTGAGGTTAATTAAAACTCGACCACTTGTTTAAGTTCGCACTTTTAAGAGTTCCCCTGGCATCATTGGATCCTATAACCAAGATATTGTCGAAGAATACTTGATATTCTTGCTTTTAACTCTCACTTTTTGGTTGCCTGTGAAGCTTGAAGGGACGCTGTTGAATTTCCATACTAAAAAAAATGATTTTTTAAGTAGTTTATTTATTTTGCTGCCCCTAGTTTTTGGAAAATTAAAACAAAGGAAAAGAAAAGAAAATGGCAAGGAAAAAAAAAAGGGCACTGTTTGGTTCATTGATCCTGGACGAAATTTGGGTTCTTTTCTAGTGATCTTCTTCTTCGGGCAATGGGTTTATTTGTTTATTTGTCAAAATATTTAAAAAAAAAAGATGCTGAGAAACATGAGGACCATCAAGTGTGGGAACCCCAAAGGTGAGCATTTGAACTTATTTTGAAATCTAACTTTTTGCATGGAAATAGAAATTCAATTTCTTTTTTGTTATTGTTGTCCTTTTTATACATCTTGTTGGTTTGTTTACAGATTCTCTTTGAGCTAAAGCTTTGGCCTTTGAAGATGATTTGTCTGGGCTAGGGTGGGGTCTTCCACTATCAATGGCTTCAATGTGAAGTTTATGAAAGGAGGTGAGACAGACTTGCAGTTGCTAGCTTCGCCCTTTATTCACCCTCCATAAAAGGGACATGCTATTACTGGGGGAAAATTTTATATGCTTCTTTTGATTATATGAACTATCTGGGTTCCTTTTGAGGTTAAGGATAAGAATTGTAATTAATCGTAAGCAAAATATTGCTGCTGACTTTTAACTTTTAAGCATTTGGAAATGCTTATTGATGCATTTAATCAGTTGACTAATCAAATGATTAATTATGAGTTGTATTCTTTGATCTGGTCAAATTTGCCTTTCTGATTTTCCCGAGGGGCATCTTTTTTTATTTATGCGTGTAGCATATTTTTCCAGTGACTTAGTCCGTTAATCTGAACAGTAATTGCGATTGTAAGTTGCATCCATGATATTGTGATATAATTTCATAAAATTGGTGAGAGATTCCTTTTTTGGTTCATTTTCGTTTCCACTTTTACAGTGCGAGTCAATGAGAATGCAACTAATTAACAGTCTCCGTGGGGGTCCAGGAACATTTTTAAGGGAGGGCTTTTCTTCAAAATGGGTCCCTTAATAATGCATCGAAGATGACCTTTTTATTCAAATAAAACTGAAATTTTCTCTTCCTAATGGCTGGTTCTGATTGACAGAAGCTATACATCATTACATTGTCCCCTTTTTTTAACTTTTCTGATATTGTATTTAGCAGAAGCTCCATCTATAAGGTTTTCTTTCTGCCTGTATTTTTTTCTGAAGAAACTTTTCATGATAATTATATGAAGAAAAATATACATAAAAGTGGCTAAGGTTTCTGGTATTTTGCCTGCTTCCACCTGTGCATAGAAGTCAAAAGCTTCCCTAGCTCTGCATATTTTACTCAATAGGCAACCCAATTATGGAAGAGATTGCTTACATCAATGGCTAGATTTTGAATAATCTATTCGTTTAAGGTCGGCTGTAATATTAAAATTTTGTACACTTTGATGTGTGCCGCTTATATGACATGTAAAAGATCCAGATTCATCCATTATTGTTGTTTAATTCTCTCCTTTAGCTTGTAAAGTTTGACCTGAAATCCTTTCAGCACCTATATAAACAAGATCTTCACAAGGGTTTTTCCAAGTTCAATAAGAATTTGCAGTCTCTAACCCTCTCGCTACCTCCATCTGCTTTCTTCAGTTAGCTTCTAATTTCTTTATCACTCTTAGCTCGACAGAGCTTTACTTGGTTAGTTTAAGCATTTTCATTGCATTCCGATGCCATGCACTGTATGCACTTTCTATGGATGGCTTTGACATTAATGTTAAGAACTATAAGCCTGATGTGATGTTGTGTTCTTAAATATCAATGCTCTGTTAGTATATTTTAGGCCAAATTTTACCAGTACCAAGATATAAAGTAACTAAAATAATTATCGGTTTGGTGTTTTTTCATGGTTTGCATGGATTCATGCTTTTGTTACATTGTTTAGTGTTGATTGCCAGCAAGTGTCGTCTTTCTGATGAGGCTTACTTTGCCTGTTCTACAGACAAGTGACATGGCTTCAAAATCTTATTCGAATGATGAGGAGGTTGAAACCAAAGAGATGGATATTAGAAGCCTGCCATCCTCTCGCCATCATGTGCACAACGCACAGGATATTCACAAGGTGGGAGTTCCCCCTAAGCAAAACCTGTTCAGGGAATTCGCTGCCACCGTGAAAGAAACATTCTTCGCTGATGATCCTCTGCGTCACTTCAAGAATCAACCGAGGTCTCGAAAGCTCGTCCTGGGCATCCAGGCTGTCTTCCCTATTTTTGAATGGGGAAGGAATTACAGTTGGAGAAAATTTAGAGGCGATCTCATTGCTGGACTGACTATTGCGAGTCTCTGCATTCCTCAGGTAGATTTGCTATACTCCTAAAACAAACATAGAGATGCTGCTAGGGAACCTCCGATAGTTTTCTTGTGCAGTCATATTTAACTATTTAGTCTAATTGCTTGGAAAACAGGATATTGGTTATGCAAAGCTAGCAAACTTGGCTCCGCAGTATGGACTTTGTAAGTTTCCATGTTATTTATCATCGCCTTATATGGTTAAAGTAGTCTTTTTATTGGATTTCTCTTAAGATTTTTGTTATTCTTATTTTAACCATTACAGACTCTAGCTTTGTTCCGCCATTGATTTATGCCTTCATGGGAAGCTCAAGAGATATTGCTATTGGACCAGTCGCTGTGGTATCTCTTTTACTAGGGTCAATGCTTTCTAATGAGATTGACCCTGCACACAATGCAGCTGAGTATCGGCGGCTTGCATTTACGGCTACCTTTTTTGCTGGGATCACTCAGGCAACTCTTGGTTTTTGCAGGTTTTTATCTCTGATAATAGCAGCCACAATATTATTTCTTTGATACTCATATTTTTAGGGATCTTTCACTGAACTATTTTTGGAAAAAAAAAAACGATTAGGTTGGGCTTCTTAATTGACTTCCTGTCACATGCTGCCATCATCGGTTTTATGGCTGGAGCTGCTATTACGATTTCCCTCCAACAGCTTAAGGGTCTTCTTGGTGTACAAAAATTTACAAAGAAATCAGATATTATTTCTGTAATGCGCTCTGTATGGGGCAACGTCCATCACGGAGTGAGCAGCCTTCCCATCTTCTCTGTTCTTGAAAATTGAAATTCGATTCTCTCATTTAAAGAGGAGCGCCAAGCTAACAATCTGAAGAATTCCCAACTAATATCAATGTAACCATTCACTACATCCCAGTTACTAAATTTATATATTGTTACTTTGCAGTGGAACTGGCAGACCGTAGTCATTGGAGTTAGTTTTTTAGCCTTCCTTCTGTTTGCCAAGTACATCGTAAGAGCCTCTTAAGTTTTATTCCTATTTACGAACTCTATCCAGCTTGCGAGCATCTGCTTACTTTTATATGCTTTGAAAAAATAGGGGAAAAAGAGCAAGAGGTTCTTTTGGGTGCCTGCAATAGCTCCTTTGATATCCGTTATTCTCTCCACCTTTTTCGTTTATATAACACATGCAGAAAAGAAAGGAGTCCAGATTGTAAGCATTTTTAACCTATAAATTATATTTTAGTACAATATTTCAATCTTATAGTTGTAGTGATGGCAGAAGTTATAAAACTTTTGTTTAATGATTAATGACAGCAGCATCACTGTTCTCTCATCTATGCAGGTGAGAAACATTGAGAAGGGAATCAATCCGTCATCGGTAAATCAAATTTATTTCACCGGTGATTATCTTGTTAAAGGTGTGAAGATTGGTGTTGTGGCTGGTATGATAGCATTGACGGTAAGCCAATTTTTTTTTTCCCTATAGACGTTCGCACTAACCAAGAAAATTAATTCATTTCATCTAAATAGACCTTTCATGTTTCCATTTTTTTTTCCTTCTTTGGTGGGTCGGTTTAACAGGAAGCTGTAGCCATAGGAAGAACTTTTGCGTCAATGAAAGACTATCAATTAGACGGAAACAGAGAAATGATGGCACTAGGAGCAATGAATGTCGTTGGTTCGATGACTTCCTGCTATGTGGCCACAGGTGAGAAGGGAGAACATGTTTATTTATGACAACCTACTCACTGTTGCACTCAAAGTTCATCAAACCGAAACTCAAAATAGCATTTGTATTTCATAAAAATATCAGTAAATGTTCGATCTCTTGCACTATTTGTTAAATCATAAATGAAAAAATGAAAGGAAAATAAAACCTAAAACATTTTGACTTGCAACTTATTATTTATTTTTAATTATTTGTCAATATGAATCAGATTTATTGAAAATATCGACATGCAACGCAAAAAATCACATAATCTTATTGGTATGTTACAGATTATGTTCCTTCATTATTTTCAGGTTCCTTTTCTCGATCAGCAGTAAATTTCATGGCTGGCTGCGAAACTGCTGTCTCTAATATCGTTATGTCCTGTGTTGTATTTCTAACTTTAGAATTCATAACACCTCTGTTCAAATACACCCCGAATGCTATTCTCGCTGCCATCATTATATCTGCTGTGGTTGGGCTTATTGATGTTCCGGCAGCAATTTTGGTATGGAAGATTGATAAATTTGATTTTGTTGCATGCCTGGGAGCCTTTATTGGAGTAGTCTTTTCATCAGTTGAGATAGGCCTCGTAATTGCTGTAAGAACTTAGATCTCAACTATCTAAAAGTTCCTAAAGATGAACTATACTGTATTTATGTTTGATTAAAATCTGTTGCCAATGAACTCCATGGCAGGTCGCGATATCCTTTGCTAAAATCCTCTTACAAGTTACTAGACCTCGAACTGCTATTCTTGGGAAGCTCCCTAGGACTAATGTGTACCGAAATATCCTGCAATATCCGGAAGCAGCTAAAGTTCCACGGGTTCTGATCGTGAGAGTTGATTCTGCTATTTACTTTTCCAACTCAAATTATGTCAAGGAGAGGTATGCACCCTTCTTAGCCTTTCTCTCGTAAACAGATTTCAATTCAAGGAAGGTATTGTGTAACTCATAATCAGTATCTAGCAAATTCCTAATCCACCGAGAACAAGATTTTCAGGTTTGGCTTTGGTTGAAACTGGTAAACTTATTATATAAATTCTTGAGTTTTGGCTAGCATGTCAGTGAATCCTATGAGGAGAAAGTTAGCGATGGCAGTGACATGCGAGTGAACAATCAAACTTATAGTTATTAGAGACAAGAGGGATTGGTTTTGCTTTCTTGAGGTAAAATTTAACAATTTCACTTGGTACAAGGCTGAAAGTGTTGGATGCTACAAATCCTTTTCATCGTACTGGTTGATTTATTGTGTAGTGAAATGTCTCAAAATCAGGATCTAAAAGTATAGTATGTTAGAGCTGTGGTAGGTTTCAATCGTTTAGAATTTTGACCGAATCAGCTAGGTATTAGTTAGGTTTCAAGGTGCTCAACGTCATTGACATCCTCGCAGGATATTGAGATGGTTGATGGATGAAGATGAGCAACTAAAAGCTGCATGTCAGCCAACAATCCAGTTTTTGATTGTTGAGATGTCACGTAAGAACTCTCGACTGGTTGTTTTAAGAATATCTTTGCAGTTTAAGCTCACATTTCCTAATGTCCTCTGTGCGTGTGCGTGTGTATATGTGTCCAGCTGTAACCGACATTGATACCAGCGGCATCCATGCCTTGGAAGAATTACACAGGAGTCTTCAGAAAAAAAATGTCCAGGTAATTAAATAAAATTGATTGGCTCAAATAATTATATTATGCAGCAAAATCTACCTTCGGAGAATATAAACTTCCTTAAAAGCAGCAAAGTCTAATAGCTTTTACCAGTTTACCTGAGATTTTCCTGCTTTGTTGCATAGCTTATTCTGGCAAACCCAGGACCAGTGGTGATTGACAAGCTTCACGCGTCCAAATTTGCAAATCTAATCGGCGATGACAAGATCTTCCTGACAGTTGCAGATGCAGTCTTGTCATGTGCTCCGAAACCGGTGGAAGAAGTATGAAAAATGTGCAATGTCCAGTGTGGGAAGGAAGATAGGGAGGGAATGATACTCTGATGCAAAGCCTAATAATGAAGGGGAGGCCAATTATAGAGGTGGTTTTAAGTGGGCATGGCTGAGATCATACTCCACAAGGGACCAAATAAAAGTGTACAAATGTGGTTGGGGATAAAGTTAGGCTTTGAAATTTGCTAAAATATTCGTAGAATCCAATGTGTTCTTTTCTGTTTTTCTTTTTCTTTTTCAATCCTTTTGGATTCCCATTGTCTTTAACCTAGGCTATAATCCCTCATCAAAAATCCAAGAATTGTTCTATGCTTTTGAGGAAATTTGTTTTTCCTCTTAATGTACCTTCGTCACAAGAATTGTTTTATGAATGAAAAAAGTGCTGAATCGCTTCAATTTTCTTGTTCCTGCAATGGCCCTGAATTAATTCATCAGTCGGGTCGGATAATATTCAAATAACAAAACCGTGTGTTTAAGGTTCGATTTGTGAGCACAAAAGACTTGTTTTATTGTTATAAATATATTAAAAAATATTTTATATTAATATTTATATATTTTTAAAATTAAATTTAAATTAAATAAATTTTTAATAGTAAATAATAATTTAAATTAAATTGGAGTTTAATTTTAAAATATTAAGATTTTGATCAAAATTGAATTGAGTTCACCCGGTCCAATTATATGGACAACTCAATCTTCAATTCCGATCTTTAGATGAGTGCATATCATAATCATATTGCATTCATTAAAATAAGTGACTCAACCTTTTGAAACCAACTTTATATGAAAACTCCAATCATAGTTTACTAATTTAATTTGGGTGATGTAATCAAAAGCTTTTGGTTTTCTACAAGGTCAGGCAACCAACTACATAAAAAAATGGTTGGCAGTGGCATGAACATAGACACGAAAGGTAGCTAGATTCATTAGGAACCCAACCCATGTTCGGATTTTTTTTTTTTTTTTTAATGTGGAAAGTGCTTACTAAAGACGTAAGATTCTATCCAGCACGCCATGTTATTTGTTCTTTTAAACTCCACTGAGCACAGTTGCAGATAAGGTTCTTTCTTTAGCAGACAGCAGTGGTCCTTTGAAATGCATGAAATGAAACTCGATTTTTTTTCCTATATTTATTACAAAAACATATTTAATTAAAAAATTAAATAAATGTCTGAAAAGATGATTTATGGGCGTAGTTCTTCAAGATTGGACGTGGATAAAGCCCAGCTTGAGCCTCTTAACCTTGGCCTGGCCCACGGTTAGACTGCCCATGTTCTTGAAAAATTGGTTTTCTAGGCGGCTTCTTCGAACCCTCTTGAAGAGGGAGGGCATCGGGGGAGATTCCAAACGTTTTAAAAAAAGTAAAGAGGGTGTATTAATTTTATATTAGATAAAATATAAAAGGTCTTTGGTATATAAGTGGGTGCGTAACATATCTCATCAGGTATATTTTTTGAAAAAAAGATAATGGCTTCGTGACAATTAATGTCAGAGTCAACTCTTAATTATTCGATTTCGCATTGAGTGCCCCAACGGGTGGAATAAGTAGGGTGTACCAATCGTGGCTCCACTCCAAATATTTTAAGGGTAGGGTAGATAAAAAATGATAAAGAAGCTCGTGACGGAGGGCGTCACGAGATTGAGTGAGAGAGAATGTCATACCAAACACTTTAAAGAAGTAGGCAGGATGTATTAATCATATATTAAATAAGAAAAAATCTTTAGACATATAAGTGGATATCCTATACATTCCATCAAGTTTTGAGAATAGAGTAATGATCCTGTGATACATGCATCTTTATGTCAAAAGGTTCCGTTGTCTTTGGTTATTTTTCAGGTGAGTTTACTTCCATGCTTTTGTTAAATGGCTGCTAAGATCTTTCCCAGGCTGCTGAAAATGTTGGAAAACTAATTTTATACCTAAGCAAAAATTAGTGTTAATTATGTATGAGAGATAATGTAACAGTTGATATAAGTATCATTGAGGAAATAGAATCAATTACACATAATTTGGCTGGATGATGATTAAAAAAAATAAAAACTCAAATCAATGCCAAAGTTTTATCACTTGGAATGGGATTAATCGTTTGTCAAAGCACAGGGTCCCAAAAAGGAAAATCACGCTGAAACATAGGAGAATGAAACCACTAGCATGCTAATGAGTACAAAGAAACAAGCTGACAGAGAGTAGCTTCCTGACCGGGCCGGCCCTGGAACTGAAGGCACTGGAACGGCAGGCGCCGCCGGCGGTGATTTGGTAGATGGAGTTCCTCCTCCACTTGATGGAGGGTTAGCTGCAATAATGTAGCAGATCAAATCAAATACCATACTTTGAAATGCAACATATATAGCAATAATTAACTAGGCTTAATCGAACTTCATAGTCATATATTCTCCTACACGTTTAACCTTTAAACGTAACTCTTATTATGTTTGATCACTTTCTTGATTCAAGTATCTGATTTAAACTGATCAATTAAGCGATTAAAACCAGTTTTGAGGATGTGAAAACTTGAAAACATTATAAAGAGTACTTACCAGTAGCCGCACCAGGTGAAGAAGTAACTGCATTGGCAACAAATCCATTGTTATCAAACAAGTAATCGAAACATTGGGGTAAGAAAAAGAACTTTAAAATAAACGGGTGGTTTTATGTAGTGTTTACCGTTACAATGGCTGATAGGAGGGGCAGAAATCCGACAAGCTGAAGGCAGAGTTGCGGCTTTGGTAAGATTCACGTCGATGCCCAATTCAGCACTGCTTTCCAGTGCTTCACAGATGCATTCGGCATTATATGTCAGCACCGTTTCAAAGCCGGAGCAACATGAATGAGTAGGCTTCGCTTCAGAGCTACCATCAATCAAGAACGAGATACAATCTGCCATATCGTATATGATAGTGGCACAACCCAGTGATGGGGCCAATGAAGGTGGCAACCTAGATTGCGACAGCACAAAGCTGGTCATCAAAATACAAATGAGAACAGCAATTTTCACCATTTTATTTTTTAATTTAAAAAAATAACTTTAATTTTCAAAAACGAACTAGGAGAGTAAAAAATATATAGTTTTAAAGAAGAATTCGTCGATACATTTTCAGTTCTAATTTTCCTTGGTAGTTAGATTATTTCCGTTTTGAATGGCCATCATTGATTTTTTCTAATAGCAAACTTAAAATTGTGATAGATTTTTAAATTTAAATTTTCTTGTATTTCGCTGGGTAGTTGGATTATTTCCGTTTTAAATGGTCATATTATTGATTGTTTTTAAATCATTATCTCAAAATTTAATTGTGCTTATTATCTTAAAATTAAATTGTACCTAATTGCAAATTAAAGAGTTTTTAAACTTTTTTCTACCACCATTAACCGAAGGACTACTTTATTTTATAAAAAATATAGAAAACAATTCAATTCCCCCAAAAAAATTAAGATTGGGCCAACATACTTGAATGGGTTCAACTGAATAAGCCCATTAAATTTTCATATCAAGCTTGTGTTTTGGGCTTGCTTGAATGCTTCCGGTGATTATCTTATATACCTCAAACACTACAAAAAAAAATAATTTAAAAATTTTGCAGAAGTGTATGCCATCCCGTTTTAGGTATAATTTTTGTAAATTAATAAGTTTTGGGGCCAAAAAATATAAAGTAAATTTTATTATTAAATAGATATACAGTCATTTAATCTTGCTTTTAAAATTAAAAAAATTCCATAACTAATAACACATAAATCTTATCTCATCTATCCCAATTAAAATGTGAAATCTGTAACTTGAAGTATAGACTTAACTTAAAACGCTCCGTCCAGAACAAATGCCTTGAACTTTTTTTTTTGTTCTTTATATAGAAAGAGTAATTTCATTTATGCACAAAAGCACGAAAAGTGTTTTCCATAATGGAAGTAAAAGTGAAGAAAGTAGACATGTACACGAGTTAAATTATTGGTCTAATAAATTCAATCTAAATTAGATTAAATATAAGATAAATTTTTGGTAATATGAATTATAATTATTTTATATGTTCACTATTTAAAAAATAATTAATATTTTTATTTAATTTTAATAATAAAAAATTTTTTGACATAAGTGACGATCAATGTATATATCTATAGGATGTAGATGCAAGTGAGGGGCCTAAAATTAAAAGAAAGGAAGTAGGTGAGGCTCAATTTATGGGAGCATCAAACGTATGGTGCAATAAGTGCGTAGAAAACCCAAGGTTTTATTTTAAAAAATTTAAAAGAAAAAATCAATCATTTTATGGGTGGACATTTCTCGACATGCAGTGGCTCACTGTGGACCAATGCCTCAGCTGACCTGTAGTGACTTGGACAAATTGGGACATCAAATGTCTTGGCATGGCATGGCATGGCCTTTGACTGCCCCATAAATACCGCCTGGGCCCTATCATCAAATTTATGGACTTATAAATTTGCTGGGCCCTCTTTGGATTGTTCTTATAGGAACCAAGCATCACCAATTTTTCAATGCTTTTTTTTTCTCCCTCGCTACCCTATTTTTCTTGGTCCTTAACTTTGAGTACCCAAAAGGTCTATGTCTCAGTTTACTAATAAACAACAAAAATTTCATGCCCATTACCTAACTCCTCAAGTTGGTTCACCTACTCGATTCTGCCTTGAGAATCTTTAATTAGTTTCTTACTTTTGGGAAATCAAAATCACCACCAAAAAGTTATTCTAGTTGTAATTCCATGACTTTGTTTATGAGTGTTTTTAAGGCATTTGTTAAAAGTTAGTTAATTTGATAATATTTTAAATTAAATGCAGTAATCAATAATTAATTTTGTGAATTTTAATGCATTACAAAAATTTAATAACACCCTTAATTCTATACCAAGCAATATTGACTTTTTCTTAACAAATAAGGACCTTTGAAGTTCAAATCTCTTCTTTAAAAGAAAATAGTGTGCATAAGCTGTTAATTGGTATTACGGGTTGGTTTGGTTATTGTTGACCCCGAGATGAGAGGGACCATGCCGAATTGCCCCCACCAACAAAAGCAAACTAGCTTGAAAATTTTGAGACCAAATTTAAGGTGCAAGCATAGGTTAATAATATATACTTCAATAAGGCATTTCATGCTAGGTTTGGCCTGTGGGCATTAGCTGTAGGGGCCAATTAACGGGCCATGGCATTGATTTTGTCCGGATAATTTATTTAATTCAGCTTAAATTTAAGTAAAAACTTTGTAATATTATCATATCGATTTAAATTATTATTTAATTATTAAAATAATATTTTTATTTAAATTTAATTATAAAAATATATAAATATTAATTTAAAAATTATTTTAAATATATTTTAAATAATGATTCAAATTTTTGTATTAAAGTTGAACTTGAATTTTAATTTTTTTTGAGTTGCGGCTTAGTCCATAAACAAGTTTAGAGGGTTTCTAATGACGCAGGCTCTCCGCCGACCATTAAAATCATTATCGTTTTAAATCTTTGAACAATGGACAACTTTCAAATCTCTCAACAACAAACATTTTCTTAAAAGGGTTTTATAAATAGTTATCTTAAGTCACTCTTTAAAATTATTATATTAAATAATTTATTTTTAGTGCATTAAATTTATCAAATTAACAATTAATTATATATCCAATTAAAAATAATAAATAATATTCTTAATAATTTTAAAAAGTATACTTAAAAGATTCGTTAGTCATTACATTTTACGATAAGAAGGAAATAAACTAATAAACTTGAAAAATGGTAAGCACCTTTTGAAAGTATGAATCATTACACTGATTCTGGCTCGGGTTTGTGAAGTGGAGAGTCGATGAAAAGCTTCGGAGTTTATCTCTTTTAAAACGGGAAAGGTCATCTAGAGGAGTTGCTGTCTAAAACAGTGGTCCGTGTCCAAACAAGTAGGAACCCGAAAACAACAAGAAGGCAATTGAAGGGATGACAATCAACCTTGCAAAATTTTTAGTATTTATAGTAATTAGGTATAAAAGAAATAAATGGGTTTTGGCTTTTGAAGCCCTCCATTGGACATTGTCATTATTGGTGAACAAAACAATCAAATTAATATCAATTATAATCATATATTTTCACGACTTTAGTCGAACCGGATTAAATTTTACCAATAAAAAGTTTGAATTGTTCAATCCGATTTAATTCAATAAGTTTAAAATAGTTAAATTATTATTTAAATTATTAAAATATAATTTTATATTAATATTAATATATTTATATAATTAAATTTAAATAAATTTGTTTATTAAATAATAATTTAAAATAAATTAACTTACCTAAAATTTTAAAATTTACCTTAAATAAATTTTATTTAAGTCAAACAAATATTTCAACTCTTGTATAGGTTTAACTATAACTTTTTAGTTAAGGGAGAAGAAATTGAATCCATAATCCATATGCTTATGGAATCGGGGCAATCGCCAAAACTAAGTTTAGAGGCTATAATTGTTGGCTTCGATTGGAGCATTACAATTTAGAAATTTATTATAGTCTTAATTAATAATAGAAAAATAGCTTGCCAGTGGACGGCTTGGACTGACAGTTCAACACTGAATTTAACAACAATGAAAATTAAGGGTGCACCTGCGAGTTCACCTGTGGGGTTGAGCCACTTATGAGATCTAATCGGTTGGGTTGGAAACCAGGGATTCTGCCTTTCTGGAGTCTAGCTGCCTAGTTCAAATTTGTTTAGACCGGTTAAGGATTATTATTGATATAATTTTTAAATTTTTAAATTATTTTTTATTATAAATATAATGTTAAATGAATAAAAATTTTAATTTTTTAATTTAAATTTATAATTCAACAATCTAAAATAAAAAGTTAAAAAAATAAAGTTTTTACAATTTGAAAAATAATTTTTTTTGATGAAATTACTTTCTTATCTTTCGTTTCTAAACTTTTATTATTTTAAATATATATTTTGTATATTTCAACTCTTCAAAATACTTTTTCATAATAATACTAAACACTTATAATTTTTAAATTATATTTTTTATCGTTTACTTTTTAGACACATTTTTTTAACTCAAAACCATTTTCAATAGCAATGCTAAATTAGGCCTTAGTCCATCATCTTCTGTCTCACAATCACAGTAGAGATAACATGGATTAATATGCAACTTGTTTGCTTAAATTCAGGTTTTATAATTTAATCCATAGGTGGAGACCAACTTTCAAAAGCCAACTCTGCCTGATAATGCCCATTAAAGCTATGCATGTTGTAATTAATTAAATTATTATTTCTTATTTAAAGAAATAAACTTACGATTAAAATTAGAATCATGGGCACTGACGAAGACCCATTGGACCAAAAAAAAAAATCCTCTAATAAGTAATTATTCATTATTGATTGAGATGTTTTAAATCATGTAGGCATGCATGGATTGGCAGGTGCATTGGTAATTGCAAAATTAAATTTTAATTCCTCGTTTTTGAAGGGTACGAGACTAAGAAGGAGACGCCGTTGCTGGATGACAAAGTGCAAAGAATATATATAGCTTAGGGGCCGTTGATCATTGGCGATCTTCCAATGAAGCACTTGGAATCTTGTATGTAAGTAGCCAACAAATTAAGAAAAGGGATTTTCGAAGCAAACATAAATAATTAGGATTCCTTCGTCTACACTAAGATTTCATTTGAATGATTAATGCGAGGGTTATTTAAATGCCAATTAAAAAGAGGACTAGAGAGCTAAGGATCATCGATTAATGTATATATGCATTTGCACTTAGCAATTGTATTAAGTACCAGCGCTACTTCATATCCAAAGAATTGAAAATTATATATTTGAGAATCTGATCACTTTAATTAAGAATCTAATATTTTATTAGTAAATCACATAATTTTTTTGTGAAAATTTAAATTTTACTTACAACATTTTTAATTATAATTTTTATGAGATTATATTTATTAGTAAAAATTACAATAGAACTTAAACGCCTTTTAATATACATCAAGAAAATATTATATATACAAAAAATTCAAATCAAACCAATAAACCTTGTGTTGATCAACTTAATTAATAAAGTGCATTCTTTATATATATATGCTATTCTATTAAACTGAAATATTAGTAAAAATTAGAAAATTGTTATTCTCCTCAACTGTATTTGTTTATCTAACTAGCATTGCCATGGAAATGGCTGTGATGTAATGTAAATAACCCAAATTAGCAAACTAAAAGTCCCAGAAAGAAATGGTACTATGTAAAGTGTAAATGAGCCAGCTCAAGCCGAGCAACTGAAGCTTAGGTTTGATTTGTACAAAAAAAACTACTCAAATTAGCTCATTTATCTAGATAAGCTAAATTTAAAGCTTAGATTCTGTTTATATAAAAATAAAAAGCTTACACTCGATTTTTTTAGTTTGTTTATAATTTAGCTATTTTCTTTTCTTTTATTAAATCTCTCTTTAAAAAAAATTTTAAATTCATTAATTTATTATTTAGTTGATATCTTTACGCTGTAAGATTATACTCTTTAAATGTTGAAATTAAGTAAGTAATAACAAATATTAAATAAAATTATAATTCTCTAAATAAAATTATAATTTATAAAGTAATAGTAATACATAAATTATTATTATATGTACCTAAATGAATAAATAAAAAAATATAAATATGTAAAGTCTATAAAACTTCATCTTAACTCATTTATATAATTAAATTTAAATATAAACTTAAATTTTTTTATTTAATTAAATAAATAAAATTAATTTAATATTTAATAAATCAAACTTGAATAATTCACGAATAACTCAACACCCTACCGATTCTCACTTCCCGTATATTTGTTATTATTGACATTGTTTAGGCTATTAGTTGCACCGGCAACTCTGATAAAATAAAGATAATAGTGAAGGCGGTAGAAAAAGCTCATGGGATTGGTTGGCACTTGGCACTGACCCCAGTTATACAAATTAGGAATCAATTTCCAGTCACGCCTTATTTATTATTTTTAAGGGCATTGACGCTGGTAATAATTAACATTTTGATCAATTACACATGCATGTCCACTTGCCCAACTGTGTAATAATTAATTAATTGTAAAACAAGACAAGATTTGCATCAGTGTTTAGTTTCGTTTAATTAGTAATTTAGAATACAGAAGTTAGCTTTGCACAAGCCCATGAGACGAAGAATTAAGGTACGATCTCCCTAAAACCTCGTCTTGTTAATTAGGGAATCAAATTGCCAATTATCGTGTTTTCTTTAATTTATTTTATTTAATAAGAAGGAGATTTGAACCATATTTTTTTGATAAATTTCATGTATCAGTAATTGAGACAAATACTTTAAATTCTTAAATTATTAAATTTTAATTAATAATCTTTGATATATTTATCATTACGGCTCACATTAATATATAGATAAATGACACGAGCAAATAGTGCAGAGTATCCAACTTAAAACTATTTTAGCATCTAGAAATGCAAAAAACAACATAAAATAATAGCAAATGTATGGGTTTGCAACTGCTGATCAAAGTGGCTTCTGTTTGATAGGGTAATAGAGAAAGGGAAAAAGGGAAATAATATTTCGTAGAAAGCATTAGATATTATTCTATATAGCTTTATTAATTCTGTTCCCTAATTGGCCAATTTGATCGAGCCATTGTCTATTCCAATGAGCTTTAGCCATACCTTTTCTTAACTGTTGCTTCTACATTTTTGTTTTAAATTTTATATAATTTAGTTTAACAATAATTGCTGCATATACAATCATGCTCATCA
>JBBYHO010000016.1:1386991-1404235 GCA_038382025.1 Adansonia gregorii | reverse complement strand
ATATAATATAATATAATATAATATAATATGAACACATAAATATTAATATATAAAAATTAATATAATATGTAAATATATAATATATTTTATATGTTTATACTAAAAAAAATATATTAATATAATATTAATATATAATTTTAAAATTTAATTAATCATAACACTTTTTGCAAAAAAAAGTGTTAAAATTATTCTTATTTCTAAATAATCTCAAATTATCTAAAGTTTTCACTATTAATCTGTTAGCTCCATTTCGATTAAAAAAATTAATTTTAAAATTTATTTAATTACTGTTAAAGTGTGACGGTGAAACTTAAAAAAAAAAAAAGAGACAGAGAAATTAGATACGGAGTCACTTCTATTCCTAAGGCACCGGTAGAATGGACACGTGTGGCCTAAGGGCGACATGGTCTTTACGTTGAACAAGTGTCACCATATCCAAACGCAGTCTTACCTACACGACAGCACCTGCCAAGGGCTTCGTACCCTCAAGAAAAATATTATAAATTGTTAATTGCATTTAATATTAATTTTTATGTGTATTATAAAATTTTAATTTTATTAAAAAATTATTAAATTTTTATTATTAATAAATTAAATAAAATTTTCTCACTCCACTAATTATTTTTAACAAAAAATTTAACTTAAAATGTATATATAATTTAATTTTTTTATTTTATTAAAATAATATTTAGTATTTGTATAATATGTATACCTGGGAAATTTTTTAATTAAAATTATTTAAATAAATTGATGTAAATAATTTAATTTATTATTAATAAAACTTTAATAATATAATTTATAAAATTTATAATTTAAATAAAAATTAATATTAAAATATAAATTATTTGGAGACAAACCACGACCGTTACCCGAAAAACCCAAAGGGACCCACCCTTTAGGCTTTAAAAATGGAAAAGGCCTGGACCCGGGAACCCGCCCAGGCCAGGGCAGGCTTCACGGTGGGTCCTCACATAACCGACCAACTTGGGGCAAAACAAATCCAAAAATAAGGGAAACGGTGGACAGTACCAACCAAACCACCATCGTAGAATAACCATGGTTCAGACTCTTCCTTTTTCCTCTGTACTTTAACGGCGTTAAAAGGCGGGGAAATGGAGGGACTCTTCAGATGGTTAAGCCACGTGGTGAAACCAGAGAGCGCCAAGGCTGTGGAACTGGTGCTGTGATTCGAACGCGTGGCCACACCATATCCTAGTTCGTGGACTGCAGATGGGAGCTGGCCCCAGCGCAATTGTCTATTTAATTATTTTGTCATTAATTTATTAATTTTTAATTTTTTATATACTAACAATAAAATATAATTTTTTATTATACTTAATTTCATTTGTGAATTAAAAATTATAATCGAATGGTATTGATGCATTGTATATTATAAATTTTTTTTTAAAAAGGTAATAAATATATTTTAGTTTCTAAAATGACGTTTCCTTATTTAAATGGTAAATATTTTACTCATGTAAATTGATGAATAAATACAAATCACGCCACAAGATTCATAGTTACTGTGTTAGTTAAAGATAAAGGAAACTCTGAGAAAAGATTACACTGGTAATTTGGGAGATCGGACGAATCCATATATAAGTAAAAGGAGAAAAGAGGGTTTTAACCCGAAAATAAACCGAAAGCGTTCAACAACCCTCGAAATTCAATCTAATTATTATAGCTTAATTAATTGTATTTACATTTTTTTACCCTTAATAAAACCCAACCTCACTCTAACGGAACCGTCCGAACCACCGTAACCGGCGGTTAAGAGTGGACCCTACAAAGCACACGGTATTCCATTCTTTAATTAATTTATTTTTTTCTAACGTTGGGACCATCAGTCTGGGGGTCCACTGTCACACTACCCTGCTTTCACCGCTGATGCTATAAGTATCGCAACGGGGATGGCGTCCGATGCCCTTTGCGCAAAACCCTGTAAGGTCTAGATACTTCATCGTTCTTTTTTCAATTTCTCTTTTCGACATATTGTTCTTTGCTTAATCGTCATTTTTACGAATTGGATTCTCCGTTCTAGTTGTAATTATCCTTGCGGTCGTTGAACTGTTTAAATTTTCCTTTTTCTATTTCCCATCTGTTTGTTTCTCGGCAAACCGCTGTGATTCCCATTCGTTTTGTGCCTCTTAATTTGTCTTTTCGTTTTCTTACTGTTCGTTTGCTTTTAAAGCTCTTCGTCTCTTGGCGATCTACCGACTACCATTATTTGGAGGTATTTTTTCCTTTATTCACATAAATTCTATTCAATTTTCTTTTTTTTTTCTTTGGAATGATTTTTGCAGGCTGTAACTTTGAGTCATTTTATGGCTCTTTATTATTTTCTAAGAGTGTTTATTTACGTTGACTTTGCGTTTTTCTTTCTAAATTTTCTTTTCCTATTATTTTCAACTTTAGGAACCGTTAATTTTTACGTTTCATCTTTTTTTTTTTTTTTTTTTTTTAAAAAAACGAGTTTTTATTTAAATTTCTGTTGTGAAATTCCTCATTCTATAACTTTTTCGTAAAATTAAGTAATATATGCACTTAACGCTCTGTTTTTTCACTAAAATTGTGTTCAACTGTTTCCCGACTGTAGAATAATGGAACACTTTCAAAACGACGATCTTGAGTACGTTATCGATGACTACTTCGACGTCGATGATTTTGAGCACGACGATTGGTTCGCTGAAGCTGATCCTAAGCGAGACAGTACTGATTTTGACTCCTTTGATTCGGACTTCGAAGACGATTTCGAATCAGTACGTTTTCTCTAAAAAAAAAAAAAATCTTTGATTCTCAGGATTTAGATCCTAGAATCAATTAACTTCTTTTAAAAACTATGTATTTGCGTTTATTTGGAAACAGAGTAAGCCGAAAACTGATACATCAGCTGCGGAAGCAAGAAATGGAAAAGATATACAAGGAATTCCTTGGGAGAGGCTTAATTTCACTAGAGATAAGTATCGCGAGGCGAGATTGAGACAGTATAAGAACTACGAGAACCTTTCTGGTTCTCGTGAAGAGATGGAAAAGGTCAGTTTCTGAGTTTCTTCCTAAATCTAAAGAGTTTTTTTATAGTTAATTCTAATTCTTACATGGAATATGATTAAACAAAGCTTTTCATTAATCACCAGCTTTTTTCTCACGGCATCGAGTTGTTTCCAAAAGTTTTGTGCTAAATGATTAATTATGCATACAGGAGTGCTTGCGAGTAGAGAAGGGGAATGCCTTCTATGACTTTCAGTTTAACACGAGACTTGTCAAATCTACAATTGTGCACTTTCAGGTAGAGAATTTGCTCCATTATCTTCAATTTAATTATTGATTTGCCGGTTGTTTGGAATTTCATTCCCATGTTAGGACCTCGCATTGCATTCTTTTTGTTGGCATTTCCGCCCTTAATATTTTATGAGAAATCTGTTCAAGAGAATTGGTCGATTTTTAAAATGTCGTGGGTCAAAATGCTCAATGTTTTGAACGCATATCAATTTTATTTTCATTCTGCCAATTACATTTTTTGCCCTTTTTTATTTTTTTCATAGTGATCTAAATATACCTGCATTTTATTAGAGATGCGATATCGTCCGAGTCTTTTAAATTTACATTATTTGTTAATTTTTTATATTTAGAGCTGCTTGCCGCCTTGAACTTTTCGTATTGTTCTGCATCGTCAAAACTTTGGTCTTGGTGTTTCATGTCGTCATCATTTGCAAATGGTTTGAACTTCAATTATTTGCATATCCCAGTCTCATAGTTTTGCTGGTCTGTTGTCATATTAGTATATTTTATCCATGTAATTTTATTTGATCATAGTTCTCTGCCTGAACCTTTAATTGAAAGGTATGGAGTCTGCAGCTGTACTAGGATTAGGCCTCTTATTCTTTCTTCCTTTCATTATAAATGTAAATTATGGCCTTGTAGTTAACTTGGAAGCAGCCAGCTAATTTTACAGTGATAAGTTCTAGAGATTTGCTTAGGTTTAGCGATGACATATTTTCATTCCAATTTGACTTGAAAATTTGTTGACTTCTTTTTCTTGTTCTTGTATTAGTTTCAAATATTTTATGTACCCCATTTGAGGCATCAAGATGGGGTTTGTATTCACATGAATCCTTTTTGTGCAGATTGCGAAGGATGCTTTAGTTTATACATGCACATGCTAACAGTTGTACACATTGTAAAAATTTAAAAGCAATATTTGCGGAGGAACCATCGTGATTACTGATATTGATACTTCATGGCTGTGGTATGACATGGGGTTTTGAAATTTATTTAGCAATTTATAGTTATAGAACTTTACATTTGTAGTTGTTTACAAACATGCACAGATTTAGACACTATGAAGAGTTCAACCACATACTTTTAACAGCCTACTCCTCTACATGCTTGCACATGCCACTGCTGTCACCATACAGCAACCGTGAGACTCATGATATTGATGAGTTTTGAACTCTTCCTTGATGTGATCTTTTGTGACACTAGATTAGTCATGGCTATAGAGTTGCCATAGTTTTTAGCTACAGTCATCCGAACAAGGTGCTAAGACAGCTACATCATACTTGTTTTGTCCTTTAGTTATCTTTGCATTTAGATCTGTAGTTTATTTTTATTGTTCCTGTAATTTGTGATTTTGCCTGTTAATTATATGGATTTAACCACTGGCATTTAGGAATGCTATTTCTCTCTTATTTCAGCCTTTAACGCAGGTCAGGAGTAATTTCTGAGATGCTGGCGCGGTAAAGATGGATTACGATTTTATGGTATGCCAGGAAGCATCTAAGAGGCCCCTGTAGTGATTCCTGTAATTTGAGTAGAGCAATATGTCCCGTACTTGAGGGCAAATTAACACTTAATTTGCATTTCATCATGCTGGATTGTTTTTAAATTATTAGATGTTTTCATAGTCATCAGAACTGTGTTTATTGTTGCTTTTGAGGATTATCTGCATGTATAATACAGTTTCATTTATTGGATTTACTGTTGTGAGATATCATCTGCATGAGTAATCTAATTTGCCTTACTTTAGTTGATTTTCTGCCCATGTTATTCTTAGATGATCTTCTTCACGTGCATGCAGAAATTTCCCCTTTCTCAGATTTGCATATTACTTTTGTGATCAAGTTATAGAAAATCTTACCGGTGGCAAATTCTAAATTTCTGTTTTCTTCTTGTGAATGGCTGTGTATTGGCTTTTGAATCGCAGTTGGGGGTAGAATGTTCTTATTGGTTCGATATAGATCTTATGCGTGGGTGTATTGCTGTTGTGTAGTTTTCTCATTGTTGCTTTTATACTTCCGTATCTATTTTTTCCTTTTTAATAGATGTATGGAGCTGTAGGTGCATTTAAATAAATTCATTTAGGTTCTTGAATAGATGCTAGGTTGTGTTGTGTTATATAAGCTACAAAGAAAGGGCCCTTTCTAGACCAGTATCAGTAACTGTGTGGTAACTCCTGTGCATTATGCTTCATAGCTATTAATATATAGATATTTCCAGTTTCTTTTATCGTGTTTGTATTTTTGTTGCAATTTTTCTCTGCGTTTGACACTGCGAGTCATATTTTGAAGCTTTCTATAGGGAGTTCTGAATATTTTACCAACCTTAGCATGGATAATCTTTCTGAGTTACCCTCTTGATTGACACAAGAAAGCCAATGGCGATTTATGCCTCCTGTGCTCTGCTCATTAATTTTTAGTGATCTTGAGAGTTTCATGGTGTTCGAGTCATACCTTTATGGCTAAATCGGGTTGATCCTGATTACATAACCATCCTGAACTGTTTGATAATCTTTCACGCATTACACTGTCATTTTATAATTCTCACATAATTTTCTGTTTCTTTTATCTTTTTTGTTTTATGTTGCAAAAACTTTCATGCATTACCCACTTTCTGTGAATTATTCCATTATCTTTTATTTCCGTAATAATGGGTATTTTTTAGGGAAGTGATTTGGGGTTTGAATTTTTATGGGACATATAAGGTCTATCATTGTTTTGGAAATAAAAATTCTCAGTATTTTGTCCTTTTTGGCATGGGATTCAAATGAAGTTGTCTCCTACCAAAATTATTGAGTGCATTTATGGGTGGTAAAATGTAGCTATATGGCCTAAAAATTTTTTTACTAGTAATTAATTTTGCTATTAGTAACGTGCACAAGAGGGTCAATGTTGGTTTGTCTTTCCTATCTGCTGCCAGTTTATTCTAATCATATCCTTGAGCATGCCATTGTGTTTGAGTTGTATTTTTCGATGTCATGATGTTGGAAGACTGAATTGTGGCTGTAAATTGTTGTGTTCTTAATATTGAGTGGTGAAGCTAGTTATGAATCTTTAGTTAACAGGAATATTACTATTTGTCGGTGAAAGGATTATGTGGAAAGAGTATGCCCTTCGACACTTGCACACTAGCAGCAATGCATGCGATTTACTAATTTTAGTTTCAATGTACTTTCTAGCTGATGGATGATTTAATCCTTTTTTCTGCTTTCATGCATGGAAGAATGCTGTTATTTGTATATACGCTTAAATTCAATTTATTTATTTTTACTGTGCAGCTGAGGAACCTTTTGTGGGCTACATCAAAGCACGATGTGTACCTCGTGCAAAATTACTCGGTAATGCATTGGTCTTCACTGCTACGCAAAGGCAAAGAGGTGCTGAATGTGGCTAAGCCAATTGTTCCCACGCTGGTTAGTGAGTGTGGCCATGATTAATTTGACCTTTATTAACTCCTATCTGAGGGCCCTGGACTTAATTTCTTTATTTTGATATTTTTGTAGAAATGTCCTGGATTGCTGTCTCAGCAACTCTCTAGGGTGCAGATTAGCACTATGGCAGTTAAAGAAAATTTAATGGTGGCAGGTGGTTTTCGGGGGGAGCTTATTTGCAAGGTATGTGTTTGGTTTGACGGATGGTTATTGATAAAATATTATGTTTGCAATTGAGCTCATGTTGTCGAGTTTATTCTTTTGCTTGGGCAGTATTTAAATCAACCAGGCGTGGCATTCTGCACGAAATTAACTACTGATGATAATGCGATCACTAATGCGGTGGATGCGTACCGAAGTCCTAGGTGAGAAATACTGATTTTCTTTAAGAGCAATTTATGACGACTTTGATGATATTTTGAGATGCAAGCAACTGAAAAACGTCTATTTTCTCTGCAGCGGTGCAATGAGAGTTATGGCTGCAAATAATGATGCTCAAATCAGAATTTTTGATGCCGAAACTTTTTCGAGCCTTAACCGCTTCTCATTCGACTGGTCGGTAAATGTAAGTGCTAGTCTTACGAAAGCCTGCTTTAGATTTCTATTTGTCATCTTTTTCGTATTTCTTATTTTTTATGTATTTATTCCTCGTATGGTTTTCTTCACAGAATACTTCTGTTAGTCCAGATGGCAAGTTGCTTGCAGTCCTCGGAGATAGCGTTGAGTGCCTGATTGCTGATGCTCACTCTGGCAAAGTATGTTACTTTTGCTGGGAATCCACATAACTGTTGCATTTTAAGGCTTAATTCTTTCTAATGTCTAATTTATTTATTTGTGCAATGCAGGTCACTGGCACCCTAAAGGGGCATTTGGACTATTCTTTTGCTTCGGCTTGGCACCCTGATGGGCACATTCTTGCTACTGGGAATCAGGACACTACTTGCAGATTGTGGGACATAAGAAACCTATCCAAGTCCCTTGCCGTATTGAAGGGAAGAATGGGAGCAATTAGAGCTGTCAAGTTCACATCGGATGGTCGGTTTCTGGGCATGGCTGAGCCAGCAGACTTCGTTCATGTCTTTGACGCCCAGGCTGGGTATGTTAAGTGCCAGGAAATTGATCTTTTTGGTGAGATTGCTGGGATATCGTTTAGCCCAGATACAGAATCTCTCTTCGTTGGTGTTGCTGATCGCGCCTATGGCAGCTTGTTGGAGTTCAACCGCAGGCGACATAACCAATATTTGGACTCCATCTTGTAAAATGCAAGTCAGCCATATCGGGGACAAATTATTGTGAATATTTAGCGCAACATCAGATTATATTTTAAAGATATAAGATTAAAAAGAAAAAAGAAAAGAGGAAAATTGCCTGCATGATTGGGTTCTAATATATATACATCACCGGACAAGAGGAGCCCATTCAGTAAAGTTGTTTCTGTGAAGTTCGAATTTATTTACTAGCAGAAATGAATGCCAAGTTTTGCTTTTGTAAAGTCGTTGGCTATCGTATGTAACGTAAGTTTCAATTGTTTTCCAAAAATTATTTTCCATCTTTTTTTTAATGAGTTGTATAGGTTAATATTTTCCCTCAAGGGGAAGCCCAAAGCTGAATGGCTTTTAAGTCTTATTTCTTTCTGAACTATTGTGGAGTAGTTCAGTTTGTTTCTATACGTGGTTCATGACAAAAGTGGGGGAAAGGAAATTTGTAAGTTAAAAAAAAAAAAAAAAAAGGCCTCCACCGCTTGTCGGAGGGGAATACAAAAGAAAATACGGAGGAAAATGCTTTTTTTATGCATATTTTTGTCAAGGTGAATAAATGTATTTATATCTCAACTAAATCTTCTAGACAACAAAAAAAAAGGATTTAAAGCCAAAATCAATACCTATGGTTTTCTTTTTTTTTGTGGGAACAGAAGAGTACAAGTGCTAGGTCTCCGTCAAAGAGCCGTGGTAAAACCGGGGTTCACTTTATTTTTTTGACCTGAAGTTAAATGATTTGCTTGCCTTGCCATCTCCGTCAACTGGGCTTTCTGCCAGCCTGGGTCTGAGACTGAAAAATATCCTGAAAATGACACGTACCCATTTTATTCACGTATACGAGGGCTGCTTTGAATATATACAAAATGGCTAAAAATTATATTCGGTAAAAAAATATATTTGATTAGCAATAATAATTCTTGTTTAGACGAGAGAGAAAAAAAAAGTTTTGCTAAGAAATGGAGCCCAAAATCTTTTGAGGATGATAAAGGGAACGATATATTTGATTATCAATAATAATTCTTGGTTAGACAAGAGAAGAGAACTTTAGGTTAAAGAAATTGGGTAGGCAAGAGCAATTCTGCACCCTTCGTAAACTTGGCCAGTGCTCATTATTAGGAATTGATGCTTATCAACTAATTAATTGGGCTGTAGCTTAGCTCATCAAGAAATAGGTAGTTATGGCTTTAGTCACTAAAATTCATAATATCAAATACAACCCCAGAGCGCCTCAAAATGAAGCACATCTACACATGAAGAAACAAAAAATTTTATATTAAAAATAAAATATAAATATTTAAAAAATTTAAAATAAAATTTTTATTATGTTTTCTTAAAAATAAAAGATGTTAAAGGAATAGGGGGTCAAGAACTTTATCTGCCCCCACTTGATTTTTGCCGCTGGATATGGATATGGAAAAAAAAATGTTAATCTATGGTTGTAAATGTGACACCAACTAATCCGTCTCCCATTTGATTTAAAACCAACTAAGCCCACTTAACGATTCAGGATAAGATTAAGATTGATTTTTAAATTTAAAATAATTGTTCTTAGTCAAAAAAAGAAAAAAAAAACATTATTTTATGAGCTCTGAGCGACTTTTTCTTTCCACTCTAGCATGCAACCTGCTCTTGCGCTACTTGATATTTGGTTGTCGACGGGAAAAGGGAAAAGCAAAGCTTTTAATTTTGTTCAACTCTTACTAAATTCTTAATTAGTTAATAAACGAAAAGGACAAATTATAAATACAACAGAGAGAGAGATATTACATTTCCATAATCTGAATCAGCTTTGCCATCCTTTATTGCAAATTATCACTTCAAAAAAGTTATTTCAGTACATATATGTATGTATGTAACGTCATTGTATTTTTAACAAGTAATAATGCAAATAATAAAGTTATTGTAATAAATAAAATAATTTGTTGATAAAAAAACTGCTGAATTTATGCATGTTGCCAAAAGTATTATACACCATGACAGAATTTTTCATGACTTTTGGGGATTAAATTACTTAAATACATTTATCATTTCCCAAAAGGAAAAATAAATAAATAAATTTATTCCACTACGCCATTAATTTAATATAAGAATACATTTCCCAAATCCCTTTAATATAATTTAAACCGAAATTTTCAAGGTCAAAAATTCAAATGCACGCACAAAGACTATTATGAAATTACACTCTTTTCGAACAAATCAAAATTCTTTTTAAAAATTAAAATTTTTAAATTCGAATTAACTTAATTCGATTCATATTTTATTATTAAAAATAAAGTAAAACTAATTGATCGCTTAACTATTCGTAATTTTTATTTGATTTTGATTACTCAATTACTTTCTATGCTCTTATGAAATCTGCCCCGCGCTTAATGTTACGAACTCTCTATTGAGTTACAGATTAGTTCATCTGCACTTATAGGTGACGTAACTCTGATCACTAAAAATCAAATGCTATCCTAAAAGCCTAAAGTCAATCATATTAACTTGACACGGTTTGTTCATGTGATGATGCTAGTTTTGGTAAGCAATCACATGACTAATTTATTAATTTTTTAAATAATTGGGTTATCAAAAATAATAAATAAATGTTTATAACATGTATGGTTAAATCATTACTTTTCAAAGTTAGATTACTACTTTTCTGAATTAGATGATGGAAATAGAAAATTAATTATTAAGTAAAATTATGATAATTTTCACCCATTCTAAACACTCCCGTGTGAGAGAGCCAGCCCCACAATACGACCTTATGCCCCGACCTTTTTATAATTACTATTTACATGCCTTAATGTTGATGCTGGATAACCACTTATGAATAGAATTGGCTTAATTATCTTTTTACTATTAATTATCCAATGAGTTTGACGGTCTAAATTGAACAAATTCAAATTATTATTTTATCGCTTGACATCCACAAATATAAAGCAAAGTCTAAATTGGCTTCCGCTCACCTTGATGCAGTTGATTGCAACTTTCCTTTTTTTTTCCCCTAAGCCAAGTACATGAAACCTTTAATTTTCTTAGTATTTACTTTAAGAATCTTTTCGTTTGTAGGGACGTATTAGCCGCCTTGTAATTTTCCCACTTTGAAACTTGAAAAACAAATTCAAAAAATGATCACCTTAAACCCTAATAAATTAGCTTTCCAACATAGTGGGGGAGACCAAAGGAAAACTTCTTAAGTCTGAAAGTTTCTTTTATGCTTGGTTGACGATGTTTTCATCAATGTAAACTAAAGGGAACAAGATTGAATATGTTTTTTAGCCTTTAGGAGGTTGGACCTAAGCAAAATATGAATTTTTCATTCATTTAACTCTGAATTTACCACAACATATAACTTTTAATCTCAAAAAGCTATGATGATACTAGTTTTAAACGGGGCTTAAAACGATAAGATGAAAACGTAGCTGACAACTTCATGCTTCAAAGTTTCCAACAAATTAAAAACCCATTTGCTTTATTTAATTTTCCTCCTCAGATATTTTCAACTATACTGTTTATTTTGATATTTAAGAATTTTATTTCCCACCAAAGATTTTGACACATCTAGAAGAAAGCAGTTTCAGTGAATGCACCAAACTTCAGATAAATGCCTGCTTTTGGTGAAAGCGTGGCAGAAAATATGAGGAAGATTGTAGTAATTTGGGTCCGGGCTGCCATGTGTAATGTAGTGGAAAAGTCGAATTTTGGAAAAAATCCCCTCTCCCCCCCCCCCACTACAACGAGTTAGAAAAAAATCTAGCCCACGGTGACATGGAATTCTACTGAAAATGACAAGAATTTAGCTGTCTTCCAGAGATTCATAACAAGCCAACCTCAAGAAAAAAAAAACCATACATACACACACACGTAAGATCCGCTGCTTGATTGCTTTCTTGTCTTCTCTTACCTTAATTTTACGAACATGAAAAACGTTTTCGTAGATGTTTCAATCAGTTTGAACCGTGAACTTTGACCATTGAATAAAAAAATTTTTGTTTTGCAAGGTCTAGCAGCGAGTGAGTATTGCTCCCTCGATTCTGACAACCTAATTGGATCGAGGTGATGGACTTCTTTTGGGGGGGGGGGGGGAGGGGGGTTAAGAAAACGAAATCGATCAACAAGATTCTGAATGGGGAGAAAAAGAAGTATGTGGCCTGCAGATTTACTGATAAAATTTATCATATTTCTTGCACGCTTCGTCATTCTCTTCCAATCATAGTCAACATTTTCATGAGATAGAAAAGAGTGCATTCCTTGGCTTCTAGTAAACTGAGACCACGTTAAAGAGGCTGCCTTCTGATCATAGATCTCCTAGTGATCAAGGTGAAATTGAATCAAGGTTCCTGCCACCACAATTAACTTATTATCATCCAATTTCACCTTGCACAAATTGTCTTTCTTCATTTGATATATATAAATACACACACACACGATGATAACCTTAAGAATAAAAGATCATATTTGAAGTTGCTAGATATTTAAACCTGTTCATCAAAATTAAAATTTCCATATTTTGTTAACGGATATAAAAAATGTACTTTTATATACATACATATATAGTTTTGAGTAGGGATGGTTTCCAATTTACATCCTAAACCTTTAAACTATTCTACTTCTTCTATTTTCCAAATTAAAGTGGTAGACGAAAAATTTTTATGAATAAGGAATTTTTTTTAAAAAAAAATTGCAGCCTTGAATAAAATGAAGAGCCGTAGATAATAATACTCAAATTTTAAGTCTACTGAATTTTAACTAAGTATAGGAAACATCTTATCTAGTCTAATATTACATTGATTTAAAATTTTTTGATTAGTTAATCTAACTCCTTCCGTTAATATATTTTATGCATGTTTCTAGAATTCGAAGACTAAATTATGGTAAAAGAAAAAAAAACTGTTTTACTAGACTCGAAAGTTGATATTTGAACATGTTGGATAGTTCAAATTTAAGATTAAATCTGAATTATTTAAATAATTAATAATTAGAATTCAACATTTAACTTTTTGTCAAAAAAGTTAAAAAGGTAATGGACAAAAAGTAACCACGGCTTTTCTTTGTACTTTTATGATCGAAAAATTTATTAAATGATTAAATTTTGTTTCGGACACCAAAATTTATATAATTTTAGTATTTTTTTCTCGCAAACACATTTTTTTTAACATACATTTATATATATATATATAAATATAAATATTTTATGTTCTTTTACTTTGATAAATTAAATAAAATTAATGTAAGACGAGTTAAACAAAAAACTAGTGTTTATAGTTTTGCGTAAATTACACAAAATAAGTATATATATATATATATATATATAAACTCAAGCTTGGATCACCTATTCATTCATATAAATCCTATCTCCAAACTTATCGTTCTCAGTGGCATTTATGTTTTGACAATATTGCAACTTAAAAAGAAGTCATATTTCAAACAGCTAAAAAAGGGCAGTTCATGTGCCGTTTAACACATTCAATGCCTGAGTCCCAACTCCCATCATCCCTACCTGCCAACTTCTAGTTATTTGTAGAACTACCTGGCGGCTTTCTCCAAGTAATTCACCGGCGAAACACATTATTTTTACCGAAAATTTAAATTACGATTATAAAATTTTTTACATAATCATATTTATTATAATTAATTATATAATAAATATTATTATAATTAATTATATATTAATTTAAAATGTTAAATAAAATATTAAATCATAAAATAATAATTATAATAATATATTACGACCCTTGTTTAATAAATCTTACTTCGAAAATCGCCTTATTTGGGGGGTCCACTAGACGTAAAGGGCGTATCGGAATGAAGTAAATGTAGGCACTGAGAACTAAGATACAGCAGTAGCAGTAGTGGCAATGGGAAAGTGGTCTCCCATTCAACAAGCTAAATCAACCAACCATTTGGCAAGCCACACTTGGCAACATCCCACAAGGTTGGCCGACTAAATGAAAAACGGCAGCCTGATTTTTTCAATTTGAAACCGCGTTAAAAGAAAAAGTTAACAGTTGGCGTTGGTTTTTATGGCTCCCAATCTTTTCAAGTTTCTTGTTTCAACCTTTGCATGGCTAAATTTGCCTTCTTTTTCTTTTTCTTTTTCTTTTTCTTCTTTACGCACAAATTTCCAGTTACTTCCGTCACTTTTTTCTCTTTCTATTTATCTTCTTACTCGTATGCTAATTTACGGTTACTTTTTAGTTCTATAATAATTTAAAACAGTGGGAGCCCAATATTTGGCAATATCAACGTTGGATTCTCCATTTTTAATCTTTATCTTCTTGGCCACGATTCATATACGCTTGCGTACTGATATATATATATATATATATATATGCATATGCTAGTGCTAGCGCTAGTAACAGATTCGAAGATATATTCACACTCCACCAATCTGGACTTCCAAAATTTGTCAAATCAAAACGTAGTAAAAAGATCAGGAGACAAGACGGAGGACAAAGTCTTAATTTATATATTGAAATTTGCATTTAGTGTACATTAAGTTAGATTTTAATAGTATTGTACTAGAGTAAGGTAACCTACCTCTAGACTAACCATCTTCGCGATTATTGTTTCAATATCAAAAGTCCAACCTCTACGAGCTCACCTCGTATGGTCAGGTTCTCTCATAATATATAGATTAGAGTGTGTAAATATTTATATAAAATTTCACACCTCTTAAAATGGTTATGGCTTTAAGAAGTGGTCTGATATGTTTAGACTAAAAAAGCGAAAATCGAATAAAGAGCAATAAACAAAAAGCATATGACTAAACTATTAATCAAAACAGAATCTTTATAAACTCATCAAGAGAGGTGTGAGTAATCCGATTCGATCCAATTTTGATTAAATTTAAAATATTTTTTTTAATTTATATCAATTTAAATTATTATTTAATAAATAAAATATTTTTAAATTTAGTTATTAATCTAAAAATATTTTTTTTTTACAATAAAACAAGTTTTAAAATCTTGCATCACCCTTTAAACGAGCAAAATTTTTTTTTGGTTATTTGAATTTATTTAACTCGATCAAATGATTTGGCTCGATCGAATAAGTGCAAATCTTAGAAAGTATTTAGTGTTTGATTCTTAATATGTAAACATTATTTACTTTAGTATTTGATTCTTAAATTTTAAATGTGAGACGTGGGAATTTTAAGGTGGCCAATGATATTCTCATATTTTATCCAAACTAATCTTCTACTTAATTTCTACTTTGGAGAGATTTTCAAGGATGCCCTCTCCCATATTATCCTCATTCATTTAGAATTTGATTCTTAAAAGTGTTTCCACGAGAATCAAACTTTATTTCACAGAGAAATAAAACTTCTCTTCTTGCCAATTGGATTCACTCTGACGGGTGAGAAATAATGTACAATTTTATTGCTTAACAAATTAAATGTGCATGTATTATTTTTCTTCATCTAAAATATACAACATATACTTTCGAAATTTAAATTTGATTCGATTTAAATTATTATTTAATTAAATAAAATTTTATTTAATTATAATTATAATATATTTTAATCATTTAAAGAAGAAAAGTCTCGATTTGTCAAATCAATTCGAATCTTGGGCAAGCAAATACAAAAAATCAGACGTGTTCCATGGCCAACTATATAATATGAGTACATTTCTTCTGAACCAAAATCCACGCATTATTGACCAAACCAAGGCATCAATTACCCCTCAGTGCCGGTGGCTCAGTCCTGTCCCCATTCAAAACGTTTTTTCCCCAATCAAAGGATGCCTTCCTCCTTAATCCATTCATAATACACACATCAAGATCAAGTATTCTTATTATATATATATACATATATATATATATATATATAAAGAGAGAGGGATTTAAATTCCATTTATTAAACAGTTAAATGCTAATAAAAATAACATTACTATTGATGCACGTTTAATTGATTTCGATAGCATAAAAGAACTTAAAATAGAAAAACGCAGGGAAAAAAAAATCAGAAACCCAATCTTCATTAATTTATACCAACCTTGTTCCTTAATATCATCGCCTCACCCAAGATAATTACAGAAGGATTATATTAAACATAACTTAACCAATTAAAAAAACACGTGTTAGTCTAATGACATCAACCCTAAATTTCATGAAGGCCTGCTTCGAAAATTCTATGGTACTCATTTGAAACACGTAGCAGCCATAAAAAAGTTAGATAGGAAATTATTTTTCTTTTTTGTTTTCCCTTTTCCTTTCCAAATTAAACTTTTGTCGATTTATGAAAGTTTTGAATATCATTTTCAATTTCCATGTGAATTTTTTTTTCCCTGGGATGGTACCCAAAGGAAAAGAAAGACATGTTTGCTAGCTCTCCCAAATCATAAAATTGACTTTCGGTTGTTCCAAGACATGTTTTTAGTTTGATTCAAATGGCTTGAACCATAGGGAAGTGGGATTAGGAAGGCAGTGGAGCCATGGATGGTTGAAGAGATTAGATAATACTTGGCCGACGCAAAAGAAACGTTGTAATTTAAAAATAAAAAAATTTATATATTAAAATTTATATATTAAATTTTTAAATATTATTTTTTTTAAAAAAAATTACATAAATTAATCGGGCAATGACTTTGAGTCGGAATACGGCAAAGAACTTGAACAAGATAAGCTATCTTTGACTTTGATTAGCCTTTTCAATAAATGAGGGGTGGAAATTGAGTTTTAAGGTTGCAATCAATCATCGGAAATGAGGTGTTCATGGGCTGTAAAAGTACTACCAACAGCTAATTATTCATGACAAAATTCAAATTATTATAATTTATTATACAATTCTTTAATAATATTTTGAAAATGAGGATTTAATGTCAAGAGGCAAACCCTTTTCATGCATTTTGTTTTTAATGAAGTTTGCATAAACAAATAAAATTTATGGTCATGATATTACATCTCGTCATATAAATGAAAAACAATCAAACAATCATTAAATCCACATTTTTCATGTTTTATACTATATATTTAGACGATGAAAAGCCCACTAATTTTGTTACGACTTACGAATTATTTTTTATTTTTATTTTTTAGATTTCAAGCTGTGTGGTTGCTTTTATTTTTCTTTAATCATAGACGATATAAAAAAAAATCGTATTGATGAAATTCGTGATGAGTAGTTGAAATAATGAAATTAGATGCATGTACTATAGTATTTTTTTTGGGCAAATAATGCATCTTTTCAAAGTTGAAATTAATACACTTGAAACAACCCAATCACTAATTAATAGAACAAAATTGACATTTACAATTACACATTATTATTATTATTATTATTATTATTAT
>JBBYHO010000016.1:1362912-1375661 GCA_038382025.1 Adansonia gregorii | reverse complement strand
AACATCGTTTTATCAAAATTTGTGAGAAATGACCATTATTTCTTTTCTTATATTCACAGTTCACCTCATTTTCCTTTTTCATTTTCCATCTTTATCCCTCGCATAAATTTCCCAAACCACTTCCAAATATTATGTATACATATATTATCTGAGTTTTAAATAAATATCGAATGTCTCATATTTTTAAAATATATATATATTTTTTTTAATTTTTAATTTTTTTATATATTTAAAATATTATATTTTTTATATTTACATTTAAATAGGTGTCAAAATATAAATTTTAAATATAAATATATTAAAATAACAAAGAGTACAAAAAACAAAGATGTATATACTATATAACAAGTCCAAGAAGGGGGGAATTTCTAATCAATCCATTTAATAAAACAATAAATTACTAGTATGCAATTCCAGTTTTATGTTGGTCAAGTAACCATGACCTTCCCCCATATGCATACTTTTTAAGTAGAAACAAACCAATTTTTCTTTTCTATCCTCACAACTTTTTTTTTTCCTTTTTTCGGTTTGATTTTTATAAATGCAATATACACAAACTCTTTTATTCTTTCCTTCAAAACATTTTTTTTCTTCCTTCTGCATATTTAAATCTCAAGTGCCGCCCTGATTTCTCTCCATTTTTTCCACGTGTAACGCTGGCAAAGTAATTGAGCAGACATGATTAGGATTAGCCCCATTATTAGAAATTCTCTCTGTTGAATATTGCTTGTTTCCTTTGTGAAAAGAAGTGGCAAATCTTCCTGCACATCTTCTCTTCGCCCTTTCCCTTATGATCTTTGGTCTATTTTACCTTTCAACTGCTGTACAATTTTACCCATCTTTCTAACAATTCAGGGTTATTGCCTGGAACTTCTTTCACGCTCGATCCATTCTTGTATATTTTGAAGGCTGGAATGGAGCTTACAGCCTCTGACTTAGCTAGGTAAGGATGATCTTCAATTTCCACCTGGACAATGCCAACAAATGAAATTCAAACAGCAGATCATACTTTAGTATGCCATTATTTTAATGATGTTTTTTTAATAATGTATTTGTTTTCAATTGTTAGAAGATTAAAACCTTGAGGAAGTAGACAGATGGGAATCTGTTGCACACTTGCTCCGTAAGTTGCAGAACTTGCTTGTGTTTTGACTTGTTACAGAAAAGCACCACAGTCATCCCTGTCATTGAAATCGGAAAGGTTTTCATTGTTATTTATAACTATCAAATTAGAATTAACGATAAGCTCATGGGAAATGGAAAAAAGTGCCTGACTACTTACCAGGTGAGGTTACAAAGTGCCTGAAACGCTCGTTGCTAGAGATCAAAACTAGATTTGAGCCGAACTTCACGTCCATAGGGTCTTCACCTCGCTGCTTCTTGAGCTGGACCTGAGCCTCGCACAGAGCCCGGGCAACCTCCTCGTCTCCAGGAGTTTCCCTTATCAACATTTCATAATCTTGGACGGCCACTTCCCATCTTTCTAGCTGATTATAGATAAGGAAAGAAACAACAATGAATAAATTGGTGAAGAAAAATTCAGTATCAATTATGGCTCCAGATAAAGGCTTGGGAATTATTTACCTTGGAATTACAATCAGCCCTCCTTAGCCTTGCCTTGCTATAAGAAGGTTGCACATTGAGAGCAGCTGTGCAATCTTCAATGGCCTTTTCAAATTGGCCTAGCTTCGATCTACAAGCCGCTCTGTTGCATAGCAAAACTGGATTGGATGGATCATATTCTAGTCCTTCACCATATACGATGCAAGCCTCTATAAATTTTGATGCCTTGAAGAGCAAGTTACCACTCAATCGAGCCGATGATACTGCTCTAGTCCTCTTTAACACGAGGCTTATTTCCTTGTTGCCTGGATCGAGTCTAGCTGCAAGCTGAGCTGCTGATACAGCATCATCTGGCCTATTATCATTTGATCAAGTCTATGATTAATTTTTCAGTTACAATAATCTTGGTGCATGTGTTTGTATAAGTAGACCGTTTGTATGAGATTTTTATCACATTTTCCTTATATTCGAAACCAAGCAATCAATATATTCTAATTTATATAAGTCAGTCTAATTATGAGGTTTTCTAGGGACAGTTAAGACGTTTTAAAATTAATCTTAGGCGTACAGTCATTTGCACTTAATTATGGAGATTTGTTGCTACTAACCTGCCAGAAACCAAATAGACCAGTGCTCTGATCATTAAAAGATAAGCACAAACAGCCAGGCCAAAGAAATTAATACAAGATTCAATGGCAAAATTTGGTCCTTTGCTATAGGTTGCATAAGCCTGTTGATGCCTGTGGAGCTTCAGTAGTGCCTCTGTTTGTAGAGCATAGATCTGGAGTAGATCACAAAAAGGAAAAAAAGAAAAAAAATGACCATAAGCAACTACATGCCGCGTATGCTAAAATTTGAAATATATAAATAGCAACGAAGCTAACCTCTGGTGCTGAATCAACTCCAGAAGTTATAGCACATTGAGTCTCCTTAAGTAAAGTATTCCATTCGTGTGATTTTCGCGCATCAGTGCATCTTTTGAGGAGTTGGTTTAGGGTCTGAGCTTCGGCAATGTCATTAGAGTCTGCATGGTTGCCAGCATGTTTGTAATGGTACAATGCTTGTTCTGCCTCTCCCAATCTGCATAGCGCCATTCATATAATCATATAAGCAAATTGCATAGCAACAATAATTTGTAGGTTTTCTTTTGTTTGGATTATCATATTAAGTTTTACTTTATAATTGAATATTACCTGAGATAAATTGTTGCTAAACGGTGATGAGCCCTGCAATAAGCAGGATCAAGCTTGATGGCTTCTTTGCACTCAACCACAGCCTCCATAAGACGGCCTAAACCTAACAAAGCAGCACTCTTATTACATCGATATGTTGCCTGTTTAGAATCAAGATAAATTGCTCGTTCGTATAAAGCCAATGCCTCTTCGAACCTTCCCTGCTTGTATGCTTCATTTCCCTTGTTCTTCAGTGTTTCAGGGTCCAGTCTACTGGTTAGACCATGGAACTGTTTAAACTCGTCACTAGGCTGCCTTATAATATTGCCCATAACAGAACCACCAAGTTTACTAAGGTTGTTTTTTCTTGGTGGTTTTGGCGCAGAGTGTGCCTCTTGAAGATTCTGGTAGAAATAATCCACGGCTTTAATCGTTGCATTAGAACTATTGTTCCTTAGAGCACTACCAGCTCGAAGCTGTCTCGGGTTCCCCAATTGACCTGCTAGCATTATATTGCTTGAAGTTGCTCGAATAAGAGCTTTTCTGTTGTTTGATGGTTGTCGTTGATCAGTAGTGATTACCTTAGCAAGCTCTTTGGAGTAACTGCCACTGGATTCTTTCTGTAATTTTTGCTCGCTAGTTAAGTCCTGTGACACTTTTGTTTGTGTTGAGCCAGACGAGGACGACGTTGAGGTCCTAGCAGCATTTGAGGGTCTTGTACCGTCTTTTCTCTGGCGAGAATTTGAAATCGAATTCCAAGGTGGCAACAAGTCGGACTTCCTCGTTGGCTTCTGATCCTGTTTTGGTAAAGCTTTAGCCACGTTGGAGGAATCCAGGAGGACAGAGTCCACAGTGCTAGAACATCTCCCCTTGGAATCATTGCTTGAAAGCTTCTTAGACTTATCAGTGACAGGCTCTTTGAAAACCTTGTTGATGCCTTTTCCGGGCAGTGCAGCTACTGATGATTTTCTCGACCAGTTTCTCCAACGCTGGAAAACTCCTCCCATTAGACCACAGCCCAATTCTTGTTCCATTGAATACTTTGTCATTTATGAGGCACCGTTGCCGCTTGAAGATAAATTTTATGGAAGATATAATGAATTAGTCTAAAGGCAGAGAATTTGTCAAAAAAGAAGGGGAATCAAAGCAATATTAATATAACAACCATGTATGTACAACAAGAAAATATAAATCAAAGAATTGAAAATTAGCAAAAGATGGCTTGAATTTGAAGGATTCAATGTAACAGGCTAACTCCAGGAAGATGTATTTATATCAATTCAGTACCCTTTAGACTCTAGAGTGGCTTCCAAGAAACCAACTTTATCTTTATAGGATACTGAAAAAAGGGACAGAGGGTGGTTTAAACATTTTCTTTTTTTTTAAAAAAAAAGGGGGGAAAAGCCAATAATATGTATAAATAAAGGGGATGAATTCTACCCCTTGAAGAGTTTTCTATTTGGCTGACGATTTTCTTCCATCCCTAATCACCACATGATTAGAAACAATGCAAAAAGAATGTTTTTGTTCAGTTGTTTACAAATTATTGTGATTTGACAAAATCAAAAGAATTCAAAACAGTCTATTGCGGTGGCCCCACGCAGATATAAATACAGGGGTCGCTAAGGTTCTTTTATTATAATAAGCTAGTAAACAAATATGATCAACCAATTTCCTAGCAAATGCCCTTGTTTCCCTTTTCTAAGTTAATTAATCTTTTCAATATTGTTTTATTAAATCTAAATTTAAACCCATTTATATTTCCTTAACCTATAAATTTTACCTACATGGAAAAAAAAAAAAAAAGGGAATTGAGACTTAGACCGGTATCAATCAGGGCAGTGGTAAAAATACAACATACTGATCGGTCATATTGCTCAAAGAAAGAGGCATTGTCTGTACATTCTTTGTTGTTAGTTCAAGACATAACTGTCCTTTCCAATGTGCATGGTTTGATTAATCAGGAAAATCGACAGTGCTAGGAAATTGACATGATTTTAAAATCAGCCATCTGTTGAATTCGTTAGTTTTTTCGAGCCTAAAATTTGGTGGTTAATGATGGGCATTTGCAAACGAACAAACCCATTGGCAGGGGAAGCCGCTTGCTTGGCTCAGCCATCAAACATTTGTCAAAAACAGAGTGATGGAAAGACTGCTTTACGATTAGGAATTTAAGCCAAGCTGTATGCTTTTGTTGAACCAAATTTTTTTGTTTAACCTTCTTTTATTTCTCCTTTAGCCAGGGGAGGGGAAGGGGTTGGCAGCAGTTGGTATTTGGTATTTGTTTGTCGTTTATTTTATGATAGAAATATGTATGTATTAAAACATTCAATTCAACCTAAAGATCGAGAAAGATTTTGTCTGGGTCTAACCCCTACAATTTTCTGATTAATGTTTAGTCGGTGCCGGCTTCCACACAGTTTCACATTGTTCCTCCATGACCCACCAGCTTGAGACGGCAGCATGAAATTTTTGATACCAGCATCAATCAATTATGAGAGCCTGTGTTTCCCGTGTCTCTTTAGATATGGGGATGGAATGCATACATCGGTTAAAAGATGGGAAAATAATAAAAGTCTAAATTCGGCATAAGTTCCTCTATGATTAGTTTTAAATACATTATTATTATTATTCACATAAAAAACTTGTGGCAAACAACTAAAATGATATTATAATCTTTGAGAAACTGGGATTCCAGAACAATCCAAGATCCTGAGGGATTTGAAAGTAATGAGAAAACGAGTATGGTTAAGTCTACCAATAGGGGTTAGATTGATCTCAATCAGTAGGATGAAATCGTCTGGCTGGGGATTTCACAGTTGGGTTTTGATTACAAAGTTGAAAACAGCTTGAAAAGTTGAACAAAGACACCAAATCTTGTTGAACATCTAAAAGAGGGATTTTGGAACTTTATTTAAAGTTGATCAAATATTATTGAAAAAAAAAGAATTGATAGATTTAGATTACTGAGTTAAAAGTGTCGACTGGTATGAAATGTATCATTTATTTGGGTTCTCAACACTTTAATTCCCTCAAGTTTAACCGCATGCTTTATTTTGCCGACAGAAGAGAAAATTTTGTGAATCAATCTCTCCGTTTGCTTTAACTCAGACATACTGGGGCTGGAAAGATTCTTAAAGTGGCTGAAACTTTACACCATACACATAACAGCACTTCTATTTGGGTCTCTCCATCTGCAAGATTTGGGGGGAAACAAAGCCAATTGATCTGTCAAAAGCCCCTAGTCAGATTAACATCTGAATTTTGAAGGTAACTGAACTCGTTGAAATAGAATTGACAAGAACAGACAAAGTTTTATCAAGTTGGTAGATTCCTTCATACTAATTAATATAACATCAAAGCAAACAATGTAGAGAGGCACCCTTTCAAGTAAATTCTTAATTATTGCATATATCTGACAGGGTTATGTGAAGCCGCTAAATGAGGTCTGACGGATTTGTCAAATTTCACATGTTTTCCTTCAGTATTAATTTAATTACAAATGGAAGGCATTGCCAGATAAAAGAAAACTTGGATTCACATCCCCGTGTGCTATGATTGTTATTAAGACCAATCAAAAGGGTTTTGCCTTCTTTGTGGCGCAATCTAAATAGAAAAGCACGCGTCATTTTTTACTATTTCAAGCAAATTATCAGAAGGGATCCGTCTAATTTCACCCCCAGATCTTGTATCTTATGGGATGCTCTTGTTTTTTAAAAAAATTTAATCTTCTAACAAATACTAATCAGTACACGCCCCCCCCCCCCAACAAAAAAGAAAAAGAGGTGGAAAAAGCGAAAGTTGAATAGAAAATTACAAGCAGAATATTGACACCAACCAATTGTGGGGTTCCTGCAGGAGTACTTATCCTACAGTGTAAACATAGCGTTCAACAATTTGATTTAGTATCCGTAGGGATTTCAGAGCATTGCTTTGTTGAATATAAAAAATATATTATTAAATAATATATATATATATATATGCCATTGCCAGCAGAATAAAAGTCCAAAATTTCTTTTGTCAAAGTCCATGAATAAAATTCAATCTTGATTGGAAACTTGGAAACTTTAGAAGGAAATGTTGAGACACTGTGGAAATTTTTGGGGGTAGGCTTGGAATGCAAGACTCAAAATGAGTAGAAATTAAGCACTACTAATAATACATAGAGATTCTGGAAAGCTTGGCACATGAAAATTTCGGATGACACGGGCTTTCACTCTTGAAATTCAAGGCTTCGAAGAGAGAAAAGTGAGACGTAGCAAGCTTTAAAAAAAAGGGTTGCACGTGGGATTTACGTAAAGATGTAGGTACGTGATCCAAAGATTTGAAAGAATGCCCAAAGCTTCAGCTGTAAGCATGGAGGGTCTGAAATCCCTCAACTTGGTTCACATCGGGATCAGCTTCAACAGGACATTCCGGGCCTTCTCACTTCCCTCTATGCGGTTTTCATCTCTCTCCAGTTTGCACCAGTTCAGAATAATATCATAGTAATTTAAATCAATTATATCAAACATTATCTTCTGGTATAAAAACATGCAGTTAATCTCCAATAATTGTGTACTTGAAAGCCACATGGTCCATGCTAGATTATTAATGCATGTAAAATGCAGTCATTATCAGATCATCAGGCGAACACCTTTGGATAACAACTGAAGCTATTTGCATGGTGTAAAGCTCTTTGTTTAGCATAGCAAAACAAGAATTGGCCATGTGAGTTTGAGCCAGAAATTGGCACCAGTTTCTTGGATATATATATATATATGTAGTATGACTTGTTACACCAAAGGTTTAATTGAAAACCAAAAGCTGAAGAGCGGCGAAAAAGGGGTTAATTAACTAAAATCTTAGATTAAAAATGAAAATGCTATACTCTATAGACCTATTCTCATTGACGATGCCATTTAATGCATGCTGCACCCCCAAAATATTCATAAAATAAATATCATAAAATATTTGATCAACATTATTACGAAATAGGTTCAAAGTTCAATGAAGCTTCAGATTTGTACAATGAACTCCTACCCCAACCCACACCCCAAAAAAAAAATTATAATAGGCAGGGATCCTCTATCTGTTATAATTGCCGTAACATGGAGAATAAAATATTTGATCAACATTATTACGAAATAGGTTCAAAGTTCAATGAAGCTTCAGATTTGTACAATGAACTCCTACCCCAACCCACACCCCAAAAAAAAAATTATAATAGGCAGGGATCCTCTATCTGTTATAATTGCCGTAACTTGGAGAATAAAAAATGTGAAAGATGCACCAAAGATCCCTATTTGGTTTTTTTTTTTATGGGCCTGGGCGTACCTATTAGTTGACTAACAAACAACTTATCCAAAAGGCACGCATTGAACTTTTTCTTCTGATCCATTGTATGGTCAGGCAGCTGCCATGTGAAAAAATTCGAAATCCCTTGTCAGCACTTCGTATGATCAAAAATTAAGTTCCAAGAAAATACAGGCGTCTTAAAATCTTCAAATCATAACACAATAAAGCCCGTGATATTAGGTGTAGACTGTATCTCTCAATACGTGTTTCATAGCAAATCCAAATCCAACGATGGGATAAAGGCTATGGAGGTAAAAAGAAAAGCCTTTCGTGCTAACATAAATAAAAAACATGGTGACATACTAACATATGTAGACAGTAACATGCATCAACAACCATCTACTTGAGCTGCTCACTCTTTAAAAGATGTCATGTCAATTACTAAGAAGTGGAGTTGAAGTGAGACAATGAAGCTACAAACTTGGTTGTTGTCTCATATAAAGGATTTCCCCCACTTTATATTCAGATCTTGGCATTAACATAACGTGTGATTTCTGATACAGATGAAGAACACTAGTCACAACAGGGATATGTGATGAATTACAGATAAAAGACTGATTCTAACGCTTACAAGGTAAGCGATCCATCTGCAACATAATGTCCTCCGGGGAGCAGTAGATGTAATATAACTTTTAAGAAACTTTTATTACCCATAAATCACTAAAATGTGTCTTTTTATAACTCATTTAACCACGTTTAACCGATCTCTTTCAAGTCAATCAAGACTAAGTTACTTCATTGGCACCTCCTAATTGCTTTACATCAATCATAACTTATTACTCAAAAAGGTCTCGCTTTACATCAATCATAAACTTAGTACTCAAAAAGGTCAAACCAACCATGTGTCCATCATCCTCTGAGATTTCTTCAGCTATAGTTCAGCATAAGATAATGCACAAAAAGAAGCAGAAGAGTAATATGAATATGGGATAAGTCAATTGTTAATTGTTTATCTCTTCTAAGTTCATTGCCATCCTTCAAAAACAAGAAAAAGGTGTCACCTCAGCATAATATTCAAAAAAAAAAAAAAAAGACTCTCAAATAATTCAAAGTTCCTATCAAATTCATTATTTTGGTGCTTTCTGATCATAGAAAATAAAACAGATCGGGTATGAGAGCATGGGGGAGTTCTTGTGTTTCTTTATGAACATTCAACCTAGAGTTTTTAACAAAGAATAGAAGGAAGAGTATATCTTAGGTCCTTGGTAAAGAGTCAAAATGGTAAGAGGGAAGATGCCTGTAAACCACTAAATTTGACAGTATCTGGATGTTATTCTTTTATTAAACATCGAATCATGAGTTGACAGTATGAACCTGCTGCGGTAATAATAGCAAAACTGGGTAAGTGAACTTCAAAATATGCTGGGAAAAAAAAACAGGAGAATTTCCAATTGAAGAACCAAAAAGAAAAAACCCAACTTATCGAACGAATGAGAGGACAATAGCCTAGTAATATAATAATGGATTCATAACAAAATGATGGATTTAAATATTCAGAAACATAACATGGCGAGTTAAATATTGTACATTTGGAAACCCAAAAAGGAGTAAAAGGCTGCAGAAGCCAATGTGACATTGAGTTTGAAGAGAGGCTTCCCCATTTGCGGAGGTTTCTTGTCGGCGCCCTGGGCCCACCTTTGTTATTATTGGGAATAGTACTTGAAAGCAGTAAATTAGGACTAGACTAAGGCCCACTGGACTGAGGGGAATCATTCGGCGGTTCCGTCGCCTTGCGAGAACAAGACAAGCCTTAGGCCACCTTTTTTGTTTTTTTAATTATAACTATATGAAATTATAATTATATCTAAATACATTTATATATATAAAAACTCATAACTTTAAATAATCATTAAATTTGTTATAATTAAACAAATTAATCAGAGATGATATAACTGAATAAATCTAATTTAAAATTGATTTAATCCTACACATAATGAGATTCAAATAAGAAAATAGACTTTCAACTATTTTTTGGAAAAAAACTGAGTTTTTATTGTTTGAATGATTTAATAAACAATATCATTTGCTTTTTTTTTGTTTTTTGAACATATTTTATTTTCTAATAATAACATTCTCATAAATGTAATATTTGAAAATATATATTATTAAAATATTAAACATTTTTTATTATTAGAATATTGCCAATAAGATTACTAAAACATTGAAAATGTTTATTAAATGCAAAGTCTTTTGCATTAAAAATTTTTAATATTTTAATAATAAAGTATTTATATTAAATCCTTAAGATAAAATTATTTATACTAAATTAAAAGATTAAAAAATAGTAATTTTATTAATAAACAAGTTTATAAATATTAATATTTTATATTGAAAATATTTATATTTATTATGAAAATATTAATACAAAAAAATTTATCCATAAAATATTAAAAATATTTAAATTAGAAATACTAAAAAATAATTAAAAATATTCAAGTTAATGAAATAATTAAATTTTTATGTGAAATAATATTCATTATTAAAGAAATAATGTTTATTATTAATTTTAAAAGAATAATGTAATAATATTTATTACTAAAATATGAAAAATATTTGTTTTAATAATAATTAAGATAATATATTTAAAACTTCAAACTAAAACACTTCGTATTAATATTTTTATTGATATATCAAATCAAGATAAATCTCAACCTAAAATCTCATATCCAAAACCCAATTTGAATCTAATTAAGCTTGTAACCTTAACGAGTAGCCCTAAATAAAAGATGACTTCCAATTAATCACTATTTTCGAGATTTGTTAGTGCAATTACATATAGATTCCACTAATTATAGACAAAATTCTACTCGTATCTTATATTTATTAATAACTCAAATTTTCATTGAAAAAATTAAATATATAACAACTTAATAAAACCAAGGTCTAACACAAACTATGCACTATCATTTTTCAATAAATTTTACCCATATTAAATAAGGAATCTAAAATTCTAAATTACTCCAATCTTTTAACGTTTTATAACAATACTAATTATGCAATATAAATTCTTTATTAATTTTAAATTTAACATGATTTGAAAACAAAAATGAAACTCAGCATCCAACCAATAATATTACAAATTTTATTGCGTGATACACATTACTCGATGTTATCATCATCATCATAATAATAATAATAATAATAATAATAATAATAATAATAATGATAAATAGGATGAAAAGAAAATTATGATAGGACGTACATTTTTTATGCTCTCTCTGGCCAACGGCATAGCACTAACGATATTATTAAGCAAAAGAAAACATTTTGTGTGATGGGGTCCGGTCCTGGAGGACATAATTAAACCTAATCTAGGCGACTATTATCTCATCTACCAATCACTAAATAAAGGCCCAAGGTAACAGCCCAATAATGGTCCCACTTTTGCAACAACACTTCACTTTTTTATTTAAATTGTCAATTTCAGAATATATCTTTTATCGTATCAGTCACGTAAAATATGATATAATATAAATTATTTAATATATTAAAATTAAATTATATATATTTTATTAATTATATTTAAATATATTATATTATATTTATTATATTATTTTTATATTTATTGAATGTATTTTATTTTTGTATTATATTTAATATTATTTAATCTTCCTTTTAATCTAAACCTATATTATATACCAAGTACTACTTCATTAATTGCCAATTTATTAGCTAAACAAATTATAGGTTTCGTGAAACTGACGGCAGTGCGGTGGTTACCAGTGCTTGACACTCTCAGAGAGAGAGAGAGAGAGAGAATTATTCTAACACTAAAATAGAAAAAATTGATAACAACGTCAAACGTTAGGTAGCGGCTGGTGTCTATATATATATACATATATATATATCTATATATATATACAGATGCAATTCACAGGCTGCAGAGGTAAAGTGCAAACGTGAAAACACAAATATATGCAACACACACCAGGGTTAGTGGGTGTTGAAATGCAAAAGCTTTGTCAGACAGTTAATGGATGGGAAGATGGAATTTGTAATCTCAATACTGCTTTCTTTTGGACAACAGATTCAATTCAATGCTTATGACAATTTTAGATATGATGCCATTACTGAATATGAATAAAATATAATATAAAATTATATACAAATAAATAAACATTTTAAAATTTATAAAAAAACTTAATTATTAATTTAATAAGATATAGATAAATATAAAGAAAAAACTTTAAACATATGTAAAAATATAAAAATATGAACTGTAAATTAGCCTGCAATAGATCAGATTATGTACCATATGGTACCAAAATAATAAACCATGTTGATATAACGCATTCTGACATTGCATCCACTTTTCAAAAGCTTCGTGCCACTCCACAACAACAACAAAGAACAAAATGAAAAAAAAAAGTTTAAAGAACTGTAAAGTTATTTTTATTTGCAATTTTCTTTAGCGTAAACATTGGCAGTTAATGCTGTAATAGTGATTAAATAAAAGGAACCCATTTAATATTTTGATCATCAAAGGAAAAAAAGTCAAAATCTGAGACCTCCTTGAGTTGTGTTAGTAAAAAGAATTGATTAATTACATGGATTAAAAGCGGAAGGCAAAAACTTATGCGTAGATAGTAATTATATATAGTATCGTCCAATAAATGGTGTGAAGTAAAAATGATAATTTATATTTTGTGTTTCTATAATTTTATTATAATTATAAAA
>JBBYHO010000016.1:1302203-1314816 GCA_038382025.1 Adansonia gregorii | reverse complement strand
AAAGACAAAGGGTTTTTTATTTCTATAGCTTAATCTGGTTGATGATGGGATTTGGGAAGATTGGTTGAAGGCATCACTGGTTCATTTTGGTTGGACATTACCAGCACTACATATTTGCCGCAACTGGATGAAAGTAGGCGTTGATACCACAATAGGCTATCTTCTTTACCCACCGTAGGATTTTGCTTTGCTAATAGATTACTTTCAAGCTCCAAATCACCGGCCCATCCATAGTGTCCCTGGTGGATTTAAATGAGAACGTTGAAGTCAAAAAACAACTAGCTGACAAGATTTTGCACTTTACATAATAATATAGCATATAATTTAAGGCCTACTTTTGTTAAACAAAAGTTGCAAATGCTTTAATACAGCCAAATGGCTTATGCTAGATGTCGGCCACATCAATAGTCAAATACATATTCACAAGTTTTGCAGCGCCTCTTATAGGCAAAGATGTATTCTAAATCATATTAACAAATGAAAATAACTGACCAAGTCAAGATACAATAATATGATTCAAATAAAAAAGCACATTTGGTGTAGAGAAAATCTGAAACCAAAAAAAAAAAAAAAGAAAAAAGGCTCCTGCTTCTAAGAGAGTGCAGGCAAACTTTTCAAGGAATACAAAACCTCTGTTTCACACCAGCTAAAGATTCAGCGACATCCGGTTATTGGCACAGCACGGCTTGTATTGGCATCGCCAATTGAAACGGTTGCTAGGGATTTAGAGGCCCATGCCCTAGCATTCATCGCACCTTGCAAATTGCTTCTCTTGCAAGGTTCCTTCAGGGAATTAAACAACTGAATTGCTCGCTTCAGATAGGCCAAAGGATGTTCCAACAAACTCCCCAACTTCACGTTTCGAACCAGCAATCTCCAAGTGAACCGAGCAAATAAAAACAAAGTTGGATACAGGAGGTAAAACAATCTAAAAAGAACAAAAGTGGTAGCCAGAGCCAAATAGGTCTCTTGTCGAAGTATATTCTCTGGAGATCTTGCCCATGGGAATGGGCAGCTTTCTGGTTCAGTGCTATTATGCTTCTCATGATTCGACAAGCGTCCAATTTTGTCCGGCGATTTTTTAACCAGAGATTTGTTCTTAATACCTAGAACCATGTAACAACTTCATTAGAAAATTAAACATGGGGGAACAAGAATAATCAAGAAGTCAAAAGAAACAGTTTAAAAGTAGATGGCAAAGCAAAAAGGTTAGGCAGGTTTTTCATAGCCTTCAGATATAGAATGTCAATAAAAACCATCACACTTTCGTTCCACTCAAACTCTCCATTTTAGCCATGAAAGCATCACAAATAATCATTACTTGGTTAGGGAATTGTTGCATTTTCTGTAAGGAAGCATGTGGGGGAGAGGGGGGGACAGGGAGAAGCTGTAAAGTCATTAAAGCCCACGCAAAGAACAAAAAACAACTTCAGGTTGTGTCTGGATTCTGGAATTTGGCACATAGGATTCGCAGATAATACTATGGGTAATAGGATAATACAAAATTGATGAGTTAATCGTCTTCATTGAACTTATTTTATCTCATTTTGGGTCATCCTGTCCATGTAGGATTATACAATCTTATGAAGATAAGTAGGACTACAATAATCCACATAGATAAGATTATGCATGATAAGACAGGTACATTTTAGTCTTTACATAAACCAACGTAAGAAAGAAAAATGAAGACGGTGTACTGTTCAAAACCATCTTGTCACCACTAAACACAACCAGATGCATGAGCGATTGAGAGTCAGACATGTTAATTACACAGCTTCAAAAAAAATAACATAAAAAGGAAGAAAATGAAGAAAGAAAAACAACATACAGAAGTACGCCGGTAGAGAAAACATATGGATGAAATTATCTCTGTTTTCAGACTATTAAATAAATCAACTCAACATAACATAGATAACCATTGTCGGAAAAATTCAAAAGTTGCACAACAAAGGCCTTACCAGTGACATCACCATAGAATGCACCAAGAGATTTGAAAGACCGGTTTCCATGATAATGTACACGCATTGTAGAATTTAAAAGGAAAAGAGTAGGAAATCCATGAACTCCATACTTAGAGAGTATGCTGAACAATCACCAGCACCACTAATTAGTTTAACAAGATATATACTCATAGCAAGCAAATACCAAACGACAGATACTTTTTCACAAACCTTGGCCTGACAGCTGATTCTTCGATTGCAAAATGGGGGATGGAAGGGTAGGAGGAAGAAAGGATAGAGAAGCTAGGTCTAAAAGACCTTGAAAAGGGGCACCAAGACGCATAGAAAAGCACTGCTACATAATCATGATTGTTCTTGTGAACCATGTTAAGCGCCTTTTGCAATGAAACCTCATCTCCCTTCACAATGACAAAGAGCAAGAACTAAAAATTGTAAAACCAAAAAGCAAATATTAATGTTGACTTATTTCAGCACTGTTAGTACATCTACACCCAAGGCAAGATAAACAAATATATATATATATATAACCTTAAGGAAATTTAATGGTAGGCATATCTCCATTTTCACTAGGATCATTACTTGTATAGACAATTTATATTAAAAGGCAGATTTTAACGAATAAAATTAAAAAAATAAATCAATGAAGATATTTATTAGCTCATAATAATAGGGTCTTTTCTATAAACCTGCCTGAAAAGATAGGATTCTAGCTTTCTAAAGCAAACTTACTCTGAAAACCCTAAATCCGTTCCTCCTAATAAATATAATATCTTGCAGCATATTTGTCAGCTTATAACTTCAAATTAAAAAAAAAAAACTAATAATTTTCCAAACTTAGTACAGAATAGACACGATACATAAATAAATTTGAGAGGGAAAAACAACCAGATGAACGAAAAAAAAAATTCTCAAGGTACCTCGATAACACTAATGAAATCGATAGATTCACTGAAATCAGAGTTAATGAGACAGTAGGAGTCTCGAAAGTCAAAGATCGCGTCGGACATGGAGTCCTTGGGACATAATGGAACCCTGACGGGAAAGGAGAAGGCGCATGTTAGCCTCCCCCACAAAAGCAAAATTAGGATCCCCGTCTGCCATGACTCCCAACCCATCAACGACCGACAACGAATTGCGAATTTACACAAAATTACAAAGAAAAAAAAGGATCGCCAAAAATTTGCATAAAAAAATAAAACCCTAAAAAGGGCTTTCAGATATTGAAACGGCAAAGGAGAAAATAGGGATGAAAAACGGTTGCATTGTAACAGATAAGATCAATTACCATGGGTCTTTTGTTTTATAATTTGGCTTTTATTATTTTTGGTTAAATTTGGAAAGGATCAAATTAAGCCAGAAAGAGCCGAAGCAAAAGCCAGGTTTTTGGCCAGAGATTAAAAACAAACAAATTAATAATATAAAAATTTACAAAGTGTTTTATTTTAAAAATTATGGCAAATAAAAAGACTAAAACTAATATTTTGTTTTAGAATTTATATTGTTTATTTTATTCAATTATTAAAATCTGGTTTTTGGAAAAGAGGAAGAAAAGGGAAAAGAAAGAGCAAGCCAGCGACCGCGACAGAGGAAGCACAAGAAGAGGAGGAGAAGGATGTGAAGATGATGATGATTCGATGATGATGATGATGATGATTCGATGATACTGTTGCGCCAGAACACCACTATGTTCTTTATTATTTTTTTAGGATTGATTTTTTTTTTTTTCCATTTGGTCCTTTGGTTTTTGACGGTCGCAGTTGTCTTTACTCCTCTTGTCCTAACTTAGAGCTCTTATCTCCCCCTTTTTTTTCTATATAATAATTTTTTAAATTGCAATATTTAAAAATTTAACTGAAAATTTAATACCAAAATGTGAAATAATTTACCCCAAAATTAACGTCGTTAAAGGAATCTACTAACGTTAACTTCCATCCAATTACACGCTAACATATAACTGATGTAATCACTATAAAAACAAAAGTGTATTCAGGTGAACTTCGTTATATACTCTTGAAATAAATATCTATTTTTGAGAAGTTTTAAAATAAATATTCTTTTAGCATCTTTTTTAATAACAAAATATTAAATAAAAATAATTATAAAAATTGAGAATTACTTTTGCAAAAAAAAAATCAATATTAATTCTTTTTATTATTTTGCTTTTCTTTTCCCTTTTTGTTTATGGTTTAAAAAAAATAAAAATAAAAAATAATCTTTCCGAACATTTTTATAATTGATCATTTCTCCAAAAGAATCAATTTTTTTTAAAAAAAATCAAATCCTCTTAAAATCTATATTATTAATAATAAATCGGTTAAACTTGATTTGTCCATAAATGCTTTATCCAAAGACCAATCATTTTAAAAATAAATCTCATTCTCTTAATAAATATCAAATAAATCTTAAATCCTGAATGAAAAAATTGACCAATGAAGACGTATAATTAACCCTAAGCAACATACAACTATAATGATGAAATGTATCTTTATAGCTTGCAATATTTAATTTTCAAAGATTAATATTAGGTGAAATATATAACAACTATGAATAATTATTGTCCAATTAAAGGTTCATTTGGATTGACAGTGAGATTAACTCCAATGATATTAAAAATAATAATGGTGGTGAGATTAATTATTAAAATTAAAATTATTGGTGAAATATAATATTTGAATACAAGCGTAATGGCAACAGTAAAATGAAAATAAAAATAACTATTAATGACATTTAATTTGAGAGAGTATTCATAAATTATTTATATATTTTAATAATATTTAAAATTTTAATACATATTATTTTATACATTTATTTAACATGTTTTAATTAGTTAATTAATTATTTTATAACTATATAAATTTATTATTTATTATATTATATCATACTAAATAAAATATATTTAAATAAATAAAAATATTAAGAAATTTGGAGAAAAACGGAGTAAAGTAGCAACTTTACCCCTAACGTAGGGTCCAAGTGGTATCACTGGATCCTATTCCCGCCAATAGGCATTTGTGCATATTTGCGCTGCAAGGTGCATTCCAAATGCACCGTATGAAGCAATTGATGTCAATGGAAGAGATTTCTCCCTCACTTTGTGATTTGGAGGTGCGGTAATATCCAAATGCACACTAATTAAACGGTTTACAAACTCATTTTCATTGAAAAAACACGCTTTGATTTTGGAGATCCGTTTTTAGGTTAAATGAAATCGACCTTGGATAATCAGCCTAAATATCCTAAATCTTTCCTTATTTTGTAACCTTTGACACACGTTTATTCCTCAAGCAAAACTGTTTTAGGAAAAAGACTAAAATCCAAGCTTATATTCAACCTAATCAAAGCTCTTCCCCAAAAATATTGATCCAACTTATACCATATATATACACTAATTTATATTACTTATAATGGGAGTAACTAAGTTAACATATATATTTAAACTAATTTATACCAATTATAATGAGCGTAATTAAATTGATGCCACAACACCAACTCAAATAGAAATTTTAAAGAAAAAAACAAAATTCAAATTTTCCAAGTCTTTTATTGTAAATAAAAACTATTCACTTAAAAACTTTTTAATTTTTACTTATCTTCTCATTTTTTTAAAAAAAAATAACATACTCATAAAAAAATCACTTATTTTAATTTAATATTTTTTTAAAAAAATATAATATTTAATAAAAATGTATTTTTTCATCTACTTTGTGGGTACGAAAAATTCTAGTGTATATACATATGTGTGTGTGTGTGTGTGTGTGTGTGTGTGTGTCACATTAAACCATATATAATAAGAAACCTTCTTTCGCCCCTAAAATTTCAATTCTCATTTATATGCAAATCACATACCAATGGCAACTGTTAGTTTTCTTTGTTAAGTAAATAGACAAACTACTAACAATCAAAACCGGTCAGACATCACAGTAGGGAACAGAAAGCGATATCAACGCTTTTAAAAGTTTCTCCTCCCCAAAACCCTTTAACAACTTTCATTTTCATGACAAGGCTACAGCTCATGTCGCCCACTCCATGGTGTTGACATTGCTCCTACAGCAAACATCTAATGGCGTTATTTTTTTATTTTAAAAATCTTTATTTCCTTGCTTTTATTTTTTATTTTAAATTTAATTTTAATAAATAATTATTATTCTCACTATGTTTTTATTTCAAATTTAATTTCTTACTAAAAGATAATAATATTATATAATTTTATATGTCTAATATAAAATATTACATTAAATTAATAATGTGTATTTCAAAATTATAATAAAGTAATTTAAAGAAAAGAATGAAGGCTTTTGGCCTTTTCTCATTAGACATTTGAGCTTTCCAATACAAAAACACCATCCATGAGGCTTTTGCGGTTGGCTTAAAATCTACCGTGAAAATGACCTTTCACTCAAAACCAAATTATGTTTAGTATCGTATTGCGTTCAAAAGCTGTGTTTGAGAACCGCATCACAATGCTAAACGGTCCTTTAGAAGAACCGATCAAAGAAAATCCAGGGAATCTCACCAATGCTAATCCAGGTAACTAGCTTAGACTTTTAACACACCAAATGGTAGGAGGAAAAAAAAAAAAAGATACAAGAAATCGGGAGAGGAGGACCCTGCGTTATACGTACAAATGGGCCAAGCCCCAAAAAAGCACAATCGTCAAAAAACAATTGCTGCACCAAACATGAAAGAAGTGCGAAAGCAAAGCAGATGCTAAGGTTACGCAACTCAATTAATGTACAAGTGGGTGTATAAATGCTTACTAGATCCTGCAGTGACAGGCAAAACAAAGTTGCAGCAGACCTGCCAGCTGTGCCTCATTCAAGGACACCTGAGGATAATGTGATGAACCCATCAGTAGATTTGGTTCAGACTGCCTTCTGGTTTCAGTTACTGTCTGCTAAAAGTGTAGAAGCCATTAGCGTGCCTAAACTACTATTGTTTACCATCTTTAAGGAGTGTTGTCTATTTTCTCTCATTAGGGCTGAGGAGTGTTTAAGATTGAGAGGGATGGCAAAAGTAAAATGAATATGGATGAAAAGAAGCTAGCAATAAAATTGGCTCCCATTCATTTCATTTTCCGTGCTCTCATAAGAATAGGGGAGATAAATGCGTAGACCCAGAAAGTGATGCACATAGAGAAAGCTTTGAGCCAAATTCCAAAACCAGTGAACTTGTTCATTTGATCAAAAATGACTCAACCACATCCAGGAAGAAGTGTATATGCCTTTCCAGCTTCTATCCAACCATTTCAGTTCGGTTGACAGGAAAGGACGACAGCACGTGATACATGAAAGAAAATATATAATTACATCTAGAATTCTTAAATGCTTCAAGTCACAAACAAACAGCTTCACAAAATTATACAGCAGAATACAATAAACTCTTCCTGATCTTTTAATCAATTTTTTGGGCATAGCGGTTTGTGTCTAGTTTGGATATGTTAATACTTAGTATCTAAGAATTAGACTTATATATTAAACTATAGAACAGTTCAAGGTTCAAAACAACCCTGAATGAAATCAACTAGGTAAAATCCCACTGAAAGACACCAAAAGCTCTTGCAAGGTTTAATTCTTACATCATTCACAGCTCAGGCATTATTAGTTAAATTCCAGTGAGTAACATTGAAAAAAAATGATACGGTAAAATTTTATGTTAATGCATGTGAAGGATTGTATCATTTCCATTTTTTATGTTGGCGGCTTGAACTATATCAACAGTTCTAACAGTTGAAATGTCCTTTAAAAAATAGACATAAGTACCAATCAAATTCAAGCAATCATGAAAACTTGACTTATATCCAGAAAATAAGAGTCTGGTTTAGACGTGGAAGTTACCTTATATCAGATCTTAGAAATCACATATGCGAGGAGTCCGTCATAGAGGGTGGTTGCTCTTAGATATGCTATTCTACATAAAATCATGGTTCCTAGAAAACCTAGCCCGACATTTGGCACACAAAACCATTGAGCTTCTCTGTTTTGCTCTGGTTCATTAACAGCTACACTGCTGATACCAGGTACATTATTTTTACGAGAAAATTTCTCTCCATTCCCAGGGAAAAGCGGGGAACAACTCTCCTGCTGAATGCCTGTCAGAGCAAATCAGCCAAGTCTGGCATAAGCATTGCCAATCAAGGAGCTTTCCACATTGGGTTTGGGCTCCTCTATCATAAAGAAAGAAACTTTATTTGTACTGGCTTCATAGTTACTCTTTTTCTGATTAGCATAAAGTTCATGCACACTGCTCTCAGACCCTTTATTCTGTTTACGCTCCTCTGTGCAAGAAAATGTTTTCGTATATGAAGATAGAACAGATCCAGAACCTCTTTTCTGTGCAGAATCTATTATAACTGAGGCCCCTTTCACATGATCTACGAGATTACCTCTTTCTTTGTTGCTGGAAAGGATCACTGAACAACCTTCAGTGTAATTTTCCTGCTCAACATCAATTGAGACATAATGTGTCCTGGTGCAAGTATCAGCACAACCAGCATTAGCATCATTCCTCAGAACTTTATCCGTCCAATCACTTTCCATCCCTTTCATAAAGACAGCAAAATGTCTATTCTCAACCTTTTCATCACTAATCATATTTCCCCTAGCATTTGGAGCAAGGAAGCTGGTGTTCAAAGCCACCTGTCTCTTCTCCTCCATTGAGTTAAGGCCAAATGGAACAGCTGATTTAGCAGGAGATTGAGAAGTCCCCTTTTTCTCAGCAGTCACATTTTCTGAACCCAAACAAACATTAAGTTCAGCAACAGCAGGCAATAGCAGTGCCTTTATTATCACTTCTGATACGGAATTTATTTTGTTTATCACTGTTTTTATCAGAGAAATTTTTTTCATTCCTGTTAACCTTATCCACTTCATCATGAGGCAGCAAATTGCATTCCTGACTGTATTTATCAGTTTACGTCTCAACCAGAGCATTTTCATTGTCGCCAGCGGAATTGAAAGGCTGAATGTTGTTTTGCCCTCCAACTTAACCTTCAACTTTCTTCATATTGTTCTTCATGTGGATTCCAAGATGGGTACTGCAGCAATTCTTCTATTCAAACAGTACATGACAATGCGGGCACTCATATTTTTCACTTTTAATTGTCACCTCCTTATAAGTTAATGTACCATGTCCAGTACTCTTTGCTAACCATTGGTGAGATGATAATAGGTGGCATATAAGATCATCCTGCTGATTAAAAGTCATAGTGCATTTGTGGCATTTTATTGTTTTTGCTCTCTGGACTTCCCTTGGACCCCCCATTCTTCGCAAGGGAGCTTGCTTCTGATGTCCAGAAGATATAAATGTAATTGGCAACTGTGGAAAGCATTTATCGTTCTCATTGTCGACGAGCATAATTAAGTAGAAATGAAATGTAAATTACAAATAAAAACACAAGCAGAATCTTACATTTGCAAATGTTGGTTTGACACCTAAACCAATGCCACAGTCAACGTGACTCGAAGTTTCCAAGCTTGAATCTTTAAGTCCGCCAAAAGAAAGCAAGTATGAATAAACCTCCTTGCAGGACACAAACCATTGCCCGTTAGGGCTGGATAGTACCGAATTAAGGAAGAGAGTATAAGAATGACACAATCAAAAAAGTTTAAAAAAGATGAAAATAAACATCAGAATCAATAAATTTCTATAATCCCACCTCCCTCCATTCTCTATCTCTTTTATTTTCTTTCCTTTTCCTTGGGTTTAGGAAGGGAGGTGCAGGGTACTGCAATACAGAGATTTAGCAACTGAAATAAAAAAAATCAGAAGCCAGCATGTCACTAAATAAGTGCTAAACTATGAATATAAACAAACTTACAGACGAGGAAGATTTTAATATTAGTCAAATAAAGTTGGAAATGTCGAAAGCTTAATCTAGTCTGTCTGTAGCAAAACACAATTCCAACGACCGGAGTCTGACTTTTATCTAGATCCTCTTCAGTTAATAAGTTTCCAGGTCCCCTAAAATCTATCTTTCTTACCGGGTTTGAAGGTATTCAACAGCAAATCTGAGAACTCAAACCATTAAGTATATATATCATACTCTACAGTCTGTACACTCAAGAGCATTACATTCAGACTCACACAAAAACTATATATATAAAACGAACCACAAATTTTGATATACAATGACATTTCAGAGCAGATTCTAGATTATTCTCTACAACAGAAGCAAAAGAAAGAAAATATAATTAAAAAAAAGCTTGAGAGAACCAAAATCAGATATAGGCATATTATGCTTCATGCAGAACATTATGTAAATCATATTTCACACAAAGTAAACAGCATTGGTATAAAATCTGCACATTATCATTAACAAGAATATTAAAATGAAAAAGACTCAAAAATATAATGGAAAACCTTATATGTTGGCAACAAGCTAACCCAAAATGGCCGGTTCTCCTCTTCAAGAAGACCATAAGCTTCCAACCTTTAGGAAGGACATTCCCAAAACCATCGGCGTCGATCATCTTCTTCTTCTGGCTTTTACTCGCCCATTCCCCTTCTAAGCCCCCTATAAACTCTAATACCTTCGCCTCGGTTTCCAACCCCTCGGTCATCCTCTTCAACTCCTCTTCAATTCCCAAAATCGCCTCCGCGCTCCCCAAATGCTACCCTCTCAATTTCGCTCTCAACTTTCTTTTCCTCGATCGCAATCACTCTACTTTGACTCTCCTCCCCTCGCGATCGCCCTCTCCTCATCTTCCCCACACTACAACCGCTAATATCACGACCATCGGGCGTCTCATTTACCCTAACAAAGGCTACCGTTTCTTTAGATTTCTCTATTGCTAAACTCTCGCTCTCAATCAGCAAATTATCTTTCCCCTCTTCGGCCTCCCTCGCTTACTTTTTCTTACAGTACTAACACTAACAATGCCGACCGGAATATTCTGCAAAACAGAATTTCCGTTTTTTGGTGTGAACCCGCGCAAGGTCCTTCTCGTCGTACGATCCGTTGTCGTTGGTGTTAATAGCATCTTTGGTGTTAGCAGTAAGCAAATCATCAATGTTGAAAACTGATTTTAGTAGAGAGAAGACTTCAAAGGTTTCTTTGTCGAAAGGTTCGGGGTTTAGGAGTACAGGACAAGAAGGGAAGGGTTTGGAGGAAGGAGAGGAATGACGGTGGCGGCGAGGGGAGGCGAGGAGGATCCGAGGGAAGGTTTGTTTGCGGCTACCAGAGGATTCGTTGAAAACGGAGCGGTCAATTTCAGGAGTGAAGAGGTCAGTTTCGGCATTGGAAGGGGAAAGAGTGGAGCATAAAGAGAAGGCGAACAGTTCGGGTTGAGAGAAGAAGCGGAGGCCTACAAGGGGGATAGAATCGAGGTGACGGTGATTGGGTTAGCGAAAGCGGTGGTCGACGGTGGCGAAAGCCATTGAAAAGAGAGAAAGTCGATGGCCGGGGGGAGGGGGGGAGGGGGATGGAGCGGTGTAACTGATCGTGAGAAGGGAAACCATGAGGACTGGGATTTAGCGAGGGGTATTCGATTTGCTTACCTCAGTGAGCCGTCTTTTGGAAATGCAACACCAGAGTCGAAGACTAAGTGTTGTCACGTAGACAGTAGGAAACAAACGGGCTCGTTCGGATCTAACTGGGTTTACATCGGAAAATAGAAAGCCCAATCAATACCCGGCTTTTTAAACTTGGGCTAGCTCAATTGTTACTCAAAGCCGTTGTTTGAGCCATTTGATGGGCTTTTACTTAAATTTATTCGGGAAGTCCATCTTCAGTGGCACGAGAACTCAAATATAAATCCTAAACCTTTCCCATACCTAACCGGAAACTTGAAAGCTTTCTTGACCTTTTCATTCGTCCAGAAACTCCCTCTGCAATGGAATTTTTAGCTTCCTATCATAGTATCATGAATGTCCAATTTTGCCTCTAAGGTCTTTTGGAATTTCACATATAAGCCTTTTAATATAAATCTTAGACTTGATAATCCGTACCATCGTATCATGTTTCCTGTCGTGTCTCATTCTTTACACAACACGATTAATTAATCATGTTAAACTTTAAAACACAAACACAATACGATTTATATTCGTACTATACATGATATGACATGATTATGACACAATTAAAATTGATCTGTTTATATCTAATACAACACGACACGATTATAACACAAATAACATGATTGATACGAATAACACCAAAATACGATTAAGAGGTGAATTACACGGAAACATGATTAAGACACGAATTAACATGAATATTATTAACCAATCTACTAATCAACTTCCTTTTTCTTCCGTTTTCAAGTTGTTTTGCTTTATAACTGTTTCTTCACAGATTATAAATTATAATTCACACTATTAAGAGTCATAATTTTAAAATATATAAAAATTCTGTTAAAATTAATATAGTTGCTTATTAACATTGATTAGTACTTTCTATTTTTCGATTACTAATTTACTGTTTACTACTAATAATAATGAGTTAGTAGTGTACTACAAATGTATAATCATCTTAATAGTTTAATATGAGATTTAAATTACGAAACCTATTTTACTACTAGTTAATAAAATTGAACCTATACTTTAATTAGTTTATAAGATGATGATATATTATTCTTGTATTTATATTATATAACATTTAAGTAATTATTTATAAATTATAATCATAATATATTAGAAATTGTATGAACAAATCA
>JBBYHO010000016.1:1268703-1288647 GCA_038382025.1 Adansonia gregorii | reverse complement strand
AGGAGTTTCATGCGAAAGGAAAGATAAGCCCATTTTCGCTTCTGTTTTGCTTGTTTACATGCCATGGCTTATCCACATTACCGATCACCTTTAGGTGACGCAACGTTTACGAAAGTGTTTGTTGGGGGACTTCCTTGGGAGACACCAACAGAGGAAATGCGTAGATATTTTGAGCAGTTTGGTGAGATTCTTGAAGCCGTTATCATCACTGATAAAAACACAGGCAAATCTAAAGGATATGGCTTTGTAAGTTTTTATCTAATTTGTTTCTTATATAAATATATAAATATATATATATATGTCAATTTATGCACTTTATTAAACGGCGTAACTTTCTTGTGCATTAAGGTGTTTGAAAAGAACAAATCGCAACATTTTCTTGCAGGTTACTTTTCATGATCCTGATTCAGCTAGGAGGGCTTGTGCTGATCCAAATCCTGTAATCAATGGAAGAAGAGCAAATTGTAACATTGCTTCACTTGGAAGGCCTAGACCTTCACCGCCAGGAGGTCCCCATACTCTTTGATATCAGCTGCATTCTTCCCCATTCAATTATTGAAAGTGAAAAAAAAAGAAAAAAAAGAAGAAGATGATGACAGTAATGAATTGGTTATGCTGTATTGTAATGCAGGAAGAAATCAAGGTAGTAGTCCTTATCAGGGAGTTGCACAGTCAGGTGCACCATCTTATAGTGGAGTTGCAGCACCAGTACCTCCGCCGCCACCACCACCTACTGTCATTTATCCACCACCTTATGGGTGAGTATCCTCCATTGTTTTCACTCAAGCTATTGATTGTCCATGCTTCATTTTTGATGAAGTGGTCCACGTTTTGAAAATATTAGCTTGGAAGTATTAATGTTAATCATACGCTATGTTTGTCAGACTTTATTTTGTAAATCAATAATGCATTTGATTAGAAAATTGTCATTACTAAGACCGAAAAAGGGGGGGGGGGGAACCTTACAAAGTTACAACACCAGTGCAGTCAATGATATAACGTGGCATCTACTGGCATAAAACCGAGTCTTGAAAAAGGCTAGAGGCATTGCTGTGGTTTAAAAAAAAAAGGGAAAAAGTTAACCAGAGGAGCATATTCCTTATTTTATGCTATACTAAGAAACATTTAAGAGCTATGGGCATTGATGATCATATTTCCACGTATTAACCAATTTAGTAATCTAGTTTAAACGTTTTAATTCTTATGGTATATGAAAATTAAGTCCGTTAATCAAAATGGGAAAATCCAGTACGATTAGCAGAAACTATGGCTACGCTTTATAGTGGTCCCAAATATGATATAGATATATGAGTTTATACATAAGGATCCATTTTTAGACTGCTAATTAGTATGCTCTGCGTTATGTTCTTTCTATTTGCTTACAAATCCCAGGCAACTCAAGAGTAAAGAACAAAGACAACTAAGAAATACAAATAAGGTTGTAGTAATTAAGTTGTTGATCAATGCCCTCATCTGCCAAAGATTTAATTTCAAGTAATGATCCAGCTCATTTACAGTTAACATTTTTCTTGATGTATATGAAGTTCCACCAGTTCCTCTTAATTGGCTTTAATTTTTTCTTTTTTCAATAAGTGAGATCACTTTCTAGGATTCTCTGTGAATTTTTTTTTTTAGTTTGGGTTTTGCTAGCAGATATAAAAACAGCTAAAGCATGGAAATGGAGTTACACCCAAAAAAAAAAAAACATAGACAGTTGCTATCATGATGAAATCCAACTATATATATTGTTACATCTGTACTATCTTTTCACATTTAACCGATCATTTTTTATTATCGGTAGAGCTTGAGCTACCTTTTCTCTTTACATATCTAAGATCATGATAATGCACACCTACTTAACTGCATTTGATTTTGAGGGGGGGGAAAAAGTCAACAATGGTAACCCTCTGGCACCACCCTAGCTAGGGACAGCAACTAGCTTGTAAGTACTGAATTATTTACTGGAAAGCAAAACATACATATATGGTTACCGAAGATCAGATATTAGTACATAACCCAATGAATATCTTCCATGGATATCTCCGTACTAAGAGCGTAAAACATTATTAGCTGGAGACCTTGAATTAATTTTCCGTAGCGATCAAAGCGAATGTTGTTGTTAGTACTAACAACTGTTATCAAGGTAGGACCTTAAGACCGCGTTGCAATAAGTCCTTCATGCCGGTTAACCCCATTGAATATTGATTCCTTTTTATATATGGATGCTGCTTTTTGCAGTTACTTCTAAGGGAAAGTTTTATTTTATTTTAAACTTTCAAGTCGGTTTTTGCTATTTCTACTAAAATTTTTGATGAATTTCTACCTTTACAGGTACCCAACTTACAGTCCTGAATACGGGTATCACCAAGTAAATAATTGAATCTTTATTTTTTCTGTCATTTCTTAAGAATAATTTAGCCAAAAATTAATAAAAAAATAATTATAAAGTTTTATTTGATCAAATATTAAGCAAATAGTTCAGCCAGAATGTTATTGAATGGTGATGCAGGCTCTCTATAATCCACAAATTCAGCAACAACAATACTATCATCAACTATATGCCTCATCATCTGCTACAATGGGGTCTCCGTATTATTATGGCTATTCATTGCAAGCTCCAAGGGGAACATTTCCTGCACCCCAGGCTCATCGAATCCCCGGACCGTCCTACCTTTACTATCCTACTCAAATGGAGGGTTCCTTCTCCACTTATCCTCCCCCACCCCTTCATCTCACTAGGCAGCTATTTCCATCTTCTACAGGTAAAAAACATCACTCTTTATTCCTTTCATTATTTTTTACTACCCTCATCATATATTAGGCTGCATATATATGATAATAAATTATTTACTTTTCCAATGCTACACATGGATGGATTTTTAGTATTCACTGTGGATTTGAATTCAGATTTTTGAGGAAAAAAAAACGTATTAATTATTGAATCAAATGCCTGGATACTTTTAATATCTATTCGTAATAAGTAGTAGTAATTTTCTCTCCTTCTCTGATTTTCACATACACAATCTGACACAGATAATATATAGTATTAGGGTTTAGTGTAAGCATGCGCCAAATGGGAGTGGGGGCACATGGGCAACCTCTAACATGTGAATGATTATTGCCATGTCCCAAATGATGGGTCAAATAGAAAGTCATGACAGAGGAGCATAGTGTAAACTAACAGTGACAGCATGTGGCTTCGGTATCAGGGATGATGTTTGATTCTGATGATAGAGGCCCACCAACCATGCTATGCATTGCCGCTGTTTTTAACCATTTCTTATATTCCTACATGAACATGGATTGGTTTAATCAAATTTTAAGTAGCAGCAAATCAAACTCATTTTGTATTTCTACTTGGACCGGTTGAAATATGACAGGTAAATAAAGAGTAACTTTGCAACTATCTATAGTTAAGTAATTTGAGGAAGAAACATTACCAAAAAATTGTCTTGAAATCCCCCTATTAATTTTAACAGTCCTAACGCAAATTATCATCATTTTTATATGCTGACTTATTGATCTTTTCTGGCTGTATCATTGTTCAGTAAAGGAGTAACTCTCAACTCTAGTAGTCTATGTTGCTCCGGTTTTTCATTTTTTTTAAAGTATTTGTATCTGATACATATTCGGACAAGATTATATTTGGGGATATTACCCTCCAAAGACTTTCGAAATGAACGGAAAACTTAGAAAAAATAAACGTACTAGTATTCGACACTAACATTTGAGTACGGATAACATAGATGGTAGTTGCATGGCCATTGGATTTCCAAATTTACAATGCCCCGCATGTCCAATATTATGTATAAGGACTTAACATAGCAGCAAGGCAAGCAAAGAGGGGCCCTGTTTCTCAGTGAAACATCACTTCTGGGGCATTGTTTCTGTAAGTATAAAAATGCATATACATTTTTTAACTTAAGTCTCCTGCATGTCTCTCATTACATTGCATTTTTGCTTTCACACACACACACTTATTTAAATAAATAAATAAATATAGGTATATATATATATATATACACTCTCATCATAAATATTTATTACTGATTTTGATCTCAGATTCACAGACTCCACAGCATACTTCCACAGAAACAGAAGCTGGGGCCATCAATTCTGAAAGTCCAAAAACCTAAAGGGGAAGAACTCATCCCTACCTAAAAAAACAAATTCAAATTGTACAATCTTGATAAGATCATGTTCTTCGTTTCTCCTGATTTCGCTCTTATATTGTCAACAATTTAGCAATTGGGGGATAGTACTGCATCAAAGTTACTGCCATGGCCAAGGGCAGGAAATGGAGGACTAATCAACTACCTTATGCTGATTTTTTGCTTTCCTCTTTAATTCTCAAGGGAAAAAAAAAACATTCTTCTATTTTTTTTCCCAAAACTTTTCATTCAAGTGATTCATTCATTAAGAATTTAATTTAACATCCCTTACGAAATTGTATGAACTATGAAAGAAAAGAGGGAAGCCCATTCCCTCAGTAAACAAAATTTTGATTAAAAAATTTTGCTCTCTTGCTTTGTTTTCTTTCTTATATATGGAGTTAAGCTAAAAACAAAGTTGCAGCATATCCTTTTATATATTGTTTGGTTCAAATCCCAAGGGCGTGTTGAAACTTGAAACCAGACCGAACTAAACTGAAGCCAGTTTAGTTCGGTTCCCTCTGAAATCACAATCGATAATTTATGTTCAGTTAGCAATACAGGTTGAAGATTTAAGATTGGTTTCTTTGCATGTTGTCACTGCTCAAGAAATCTAAGGCGAAGATTTGGTTTATAGCACATCAAAGGCAGACCCTCCTCTACATGGCGGCATTGTTCAACAAATATATGCCCCGAGATCGGATCCCATTCAAATGGGGGGAAAAGGAAATATGTCATTTTCTTTCAGCAATTATATATCTAGTTAATGTAGCTTTTATAAGTTTGCAAGGCATTTCTTTTTCCACTTCCTCGATATTTCAATTGTTTGGGGAAATGAAATACCAAACGTGATGGGAAAAAATTTAGTATTTGAAACCAATTAATTAGTACCGTAACTAGTTATATGTAACTCTAAGCCAGAGTTTCAACATAAATATATTAATATATACTAAGGTTATGGTAAAAAGCTATCATCCTTGGAGGACGATGGCCTATAAATTTATCAAACTTGTTCATTTTTACATAATTTTCTGCTGGCTAATGCTTTAATGGAGGTTAGTTATATAGTCCATTAATCAACTATATCTGTTATGACTTATGAATGCACATAGCACACTAGCTCAGCTGTATCTGTCACTCTCTTACTATGACTACACATTTTAAATGACTCCAAAAATGCTTTTTTTTCTTGGTACAAAGGAATCTGCGTCTAAGGATTTAAAAAAAAAGGAGATTATAGATATTAAGATTCTAACTCTAAAATCTATCGAAAGCTGCAATTACAACAATGCTTACACGTAAAAGGATCGATGCCTTGCATAAAAAGTTAAGGATTCCGGAAGAAACAATTACTACTACTACTATTCTATAGTGTTAGTCAGCTGGGCTTCTGAAGCCAAATTCAGGGCATTGGTGCCTTGAAATATAGGGGAAGCGCATATCTATATCTATTCTATATATATATATATATTCCAGGTTAAAAAGAAAGTTTACTAAACAGCATTGTTACAATTTTCCTGAACAACAAAAGATTGTAACCACTATGTTGAATAGAACAACAATTAGATTGTTAGAGATGTCAAAGGAAAAAAAAACTGGCACTATCAATATTCATTAATATACAGGGCTAGGGTTTATTGTATCAATCCTGGATTGTCACAATAGAAAAATATCAGTACTTTAGCAACAAATTTCCTGACCATGCATTGCCTGCCAAACGGGCCAGAGGTAGCTCATAGCTATAGCCAGCTAGATTCAATTCATGCCAAGACGACTTGACTAGTCATCATCTAACCCATTGTATATGTAAGCATACCAGGCACATCTGTGCACACAGGATAGCCTGTTTTTAAAGTAAGGCTATTATATCCTAATTCACTGTCACAGTTACTTTTATATATATATTTAATGTTTTTAAAGTAAGACAATTAATGTTATTTTGTTTTTTATATGGAGATTTAAATTAGATTTTAAATTTATTGAATGATATTTTTTAAAAATAATTATAAGAATTAATTAAATTAAATTTTGGATTGAATTAATGTTAAATTTAGTTGTTTGTTTGGATTAACAAAAAAAAAAAAAGGAAAAGGGATTTTCACAGTCGTAAGTAGAAATGGAAACATTTCATCCCTGCAAGGAAATGTCAATCTAATAGCCAAGGTGGTATTGACTAGTGATGAGAGTAAACCAGACTATCTAATACAATGCCATAGAATTTGAACCTTCTGTAGTGCAATTCTTGCTAAAGTCAGAAGCCTTGGGCCACAGGATTTAAGGTATTTCTTTTCCATCCCAAGAGTAGATAAACATAAAAAGCAGGAGATATTTATGAGCCCCTCAAACAAAGGATGTTTTCATTCAACTGCATTATTCTCCAGCCACCCTACCTATATTCTCAATATTCTGTATACTTTCTTTTTTTCTTTTCTGTTACCTAAGACATTAATTCTCATGATCACCATGTAAAATTGGATTGAAAATCCAGTTATAAAACCTCCCAAAATTGAATAAAATAAACCCATATTCTTCTTTTACTAGCTAGTATTTTTCTTTGTAATGGAGCCTTCAGATATTTCTGGTGATTCTGATCTTGTTTCTAGTACAAACCACACTGATATTGAGCCACTTGATCTCTTTCCAGGCACAATGCAGGATTCACTTGAGCCTATGCCATTGCTGAGCTACTTTCTTGGCTCAACCGAGACAACATTGGATGATGAAAACCCTAAAGCATGCAGTGAAGACAAAGAGGATGTCACTGTTGCCTTGCATATTGGTCTCCCTGATCCTTCCAATGGCTCCAATATCGATACAAACAGCAAGGAAGATATTGCCAATGGAGCTTCTGAACAGTATTGGATCCCAACTCCTGAACAAATCCTCATTGGCTTCACAAATTTTTCTTGCCATGTCTGCTTTAAAACATTCAACCGTTACAATAATCTTCAGGTGCAACCATTCTATATATATATATATATATCATGTTAAATTAAGATCAAGTTAATGTTATTGCGTACGTGCATATTTGAATGTTGATGACTTTACCTCTTCAACTGATATGCGATGAATCCTATGGCAGATGCATATGTGGGGACATGGTTCACAGTATCGTAAAGGGCCAGAGTCCCTCAAAGGAACTCAACCGCGAGCCATGCTGGGCATTCCATGCTACTGCTGCGCTGAAGGATGCAAAAACAACATAGAACACCCGAGAGCAAAGCCGCTAAAAGATTTTAGGACTTTGCAAACGCATTATAAGAGGAAACATGGGCTGAAACCCTTCATGTGCCGCAAGTGTGGGAAATTCTTGGCGGTGAAAGGTGACTGGAGAACGCATGAGAAAAACTGTGGCAAGCGTTGGCTTTGTGTTTGCGGTTCTGATTTCAAGCACAAGAGATCACTCAAAGACCACATCAAGGCATTTGGTTCAGGTCACGGTCCTTTTCCTCCATCATTTGATGGGGTTGAGGTACTTGAGGATAATGCATCTTCCGTACACATCTGAAGTTCCCCTTTATTTTCAACTTCTAATAAAATAAAATACACTAGTACTTCTTTATCGCTAAATTTAGACCAAGGACTCTTCCATTTAATTAACTAATGAACTATGATCATTCTCCATTAATTTTCTATCCCATGCAGAAGTGAAGCAATGTTTTTTCAAACACAAAATGTTGATAGCTTTGAATCCGTTAAATCATCAGACTCTTGTTTCTTTATATTATTGCACGGAGCAAATATCTTGATTCAGTTACAAGAAAATTACCAGCCTGATATTGCTTCCCTAGAGTCCAAAATATAAAAATCCAAGAGAGAGGATAAAACAAACACTATAACGATGGAAAACATCTATAGGCTAGTGATTTTTGCAGTAAGAACATTATTAGGTATTTCCTGTTGATGGAGAACTGAGACATCAACTATAGACAATGATGTGTAAGAATGGTGCTATGTTTGGCTAACAAAACAAGAACAATCGGATATCATCTTTGAAATGGAAAAAAACATTGGATTCTTCACGTAACAGTTAAGCACCATGAAATGCAAGACATTCCATACCCCTCCCACTCGACACAAACTGGCCAAAACATTTTGGTCTTGTGTGTGCGGCTGCTATTTCATATGTAGCATAAAGTGGGTCTAGGATTTTTATAGTTTATATTGCTCGAGGGTGACGTTGAACATTATAAACATGGCCATATGTAATCCAAGTTCTCTGCTGAAAATGGTTTTGCATGAGAACACTTGGGGGGTAAAATAGCCAACGGGATTACTGTGATCAATTAAAATATTTAAAAGCAACGAGATTGCCAACCAAATTCATATAAATTTCTGGCACATGCATGGGTTTCATTGGAATCTTGGCCTTATGCAAACTGACAAAACACACGAATTGTCTAAATAATGTTCTTACACTGAAAATACAATAATTTGAAGAAGAAGACATTTCACTTTTCTTTTTTTTTTCTTTCCTTATTCTTAAAGTTATTTCAAATATTAAATGATCCCAATTCATCGTAAGTGAATGTGAACCTGTGACTGTATATTAACTTTTTAAAAGTACTAGTATTACGTTTATAAATATATATATTATTGACAAAAATTTAATTAATTTTACAGCCATTTGTATATTTGTATATGCTACATGAATTTTGCACGTGCATGATATTTATATTAACTTTTTTAGTATTAACTTATAACTAATATAGTAAAAAGATTGCTATAAATTAAGCTATCAACAGGTACATGATTTACATCAACATAGTTAACCCTTTACATGCCGACTGATGCTCATATTTATGTTAACTTTTTTAGAATTAACTTATATATGCTACATGAATTTTGCACGTGCATGATAGAAAACGTTAATGTTATTTATTTTAATATATGAATTCACTATTAGACACTTTTTTTAAAAAAAAATTTTTGGCAAATCTATATATTTTATATTTTTATTTTTTTTATACAATAATTTTTTTACTTTGAATTTTAATTATTATCCGTCAGAATACATAAAAACAATAAATTTTTTTACCCAACAATAAATATTTAATAGAACAAATTATTATAAGTAATTTGATTATTAAAATTAAGTCATTAATATAAGAAATTCAATGATCAAATTATTAAAAATTAAGGCAGAAGTATTAAGTTACAGTTTTGTCTCATAGTAATGGGATTTATTAGGTCCATTGATCCTTTTACGTATTTGTAAATGGGTAAATGTACAAATGTATGGATTAGATGGATGGCTACTCATTTCAAATGGGTCAATCATGGAGCCTACTGGGGCTATGGTTTTAGAGCTGGAGGAGCCAGCAATTTGAAAATTTGGGTTTTGGGTAAATAATAAATTGGAGCAATAAAATAGGTTGAATTAAGGAAGCCTAGTACACTCGGCCCTGGGTTCATCCAAGCTTTGCATAGGAACTTGGTGACTTATAAAGCGGCTCTTGTCTCTAACTGGGAAAAATCTCTGTTAATCTCATTCGGAACAACAAATTCGTACCTTCTCAAAGTGCATTTTATGACGGTATTGAATATGAGATTTTATAATTATATTTTCCTTTTCATTTTTTCAATATCGAACTGATTATGTTTAGATCTAACAAGTGAAAAATATAAACTAAGTCAATGTAATAAAATAAAAAATAATCCAAAGATTTGCAATTTTGATTGCATTTTTGGAGGAATTGACGAACGATTAAACTCTATTACTTGAAGTTAATTTATTTTGATACGAGAGTTTAAATTTAGATTTATTTGAACAGATAATAAAATTAATTTTAATAAAATTAAAAATAATATTAATGATATTATTAATTATTGTAAGGATGATAAGTTTTAATTTTGTTTGTTTGGTAACATTTGTGGAAAAAAACCATGGACTAGTATACACTTGAAATGCATATACGAAAAGACATGGCCACGTAGAAGACACTCCCTTCTTTAGACCATACACTTAGCCACGGCCCACATAGCGGCAGCACGGCACGCCGACCACTTCATTACTTTCACGACAAGCTCGCCGACGATCCATCCTCTCCCACACGTGAGACTTGTCTTGACTAAATAATTAGTTAATAGTTGCTTACCTTGTCTCAAATAGGGGGGGAAAAAAGGTGTATTCTACACGGACGATAGCTTCAGCTTTCCGACCCTTTCTTCGGTGTTAGTGCCTTAAACCTTTGCCGCCCATTCTTCGAGTCCAACTGATAGTTGCAATTTCGACTGTTTGACTTGTTTTTGAGTTTTGGACGGGGGCAAACATTTACCTAATCTCAGTTTGGTCTACATGTAGGGGGTTGGTGTTTTATGTCTTTTATCAGTTTGCTTGTCTAATTCAAGAACAAAATTATTAATCAAATGTAGACGAATAAAGGGGAAAAAGAAAACAACATGGATCTTTGGGCTTTGATTATTAACACCTTAATCAATGGTTTGCATACAAATTGCAAAATTATTATATCAATGTCTATAATGATAGGGACAGAGAAAATTATAATAAAAAATTAATTCACAAATGATTTTTGTATTATATTATTTTTTAAATTGAATATTTAAAAAATTTGACATAAATAAGTATGTATGTTATGATTTTGTCAAACTAATAAACACTCTGTATTAATGGTATTAAATAAATATTGATGCGGAACTTAATATATGATCTAATTGTAACATATGGCATTTTTTAAAAAAATAACTATATAATATTTTTACTACTTGTCATCATCTCATTTGATATTAAACATCAAGTTAATATTTATTTAATTGTATTAATACTGAACACCTATGTATTTAACAAATTCATAGTGCATATACCTATTTAAATTAAAATTTTTTTATATTTAATTAAAAGAGTGAATAATATAAGGATTACTTATAAAATTAATCTAAAAATAATTACGTATCGTAAGTCCATGACCCTTGTTTTCAAGGGAATGTGGAGAGACGCTCAGCCCAGCCAACCACTCGCCCCAAAAAAAACAAAAAAACTGATTTTGTTTCATAAGTGGCTAATACTCTTTGTAAATAATAACATCGTCATACAAAAGTTAGAAGTAAGAATAGTAACAATAAATAAAAAAAGTTACAAAGACATTAAATTAGATCAAATATTAAAATAAAAAAAAACATAATTTATTAATTTAATAAATTATTAAAAACATAATTAATTTTATATAAAATATATTTTGATATTGATATGTACGAAGCATTATCATCTTAAAAGAACAAAAAAAGATAATGAAGAACAAACCATTCATTATCTTGCTGCAAAACCGGAGCAGCCGCCATCAGATTTCACTTCTCACATAATCATTCATTAAGCACAAAATAGTGCAGCCTAACATCTGTAATAGCAGTTTTTGGGCCCGTCCGTTGGATTATCAACCTTTTAAAAAAGATCACATCACCATTAGATAAAAAAACCCCCGCATCCTGATGTCACTGACTGCTTGACGGGCTGGGATTTTTACACGTAGATTAGACCCAATTCGATCCTTTAATCATTGGCTTCAAATCAATTGCCTTTAATCCGTGCAAACTTAAAAATGTAATCGCCCTTCAAAGTTTTGCAATTATTTTTTATATTTATAATTTGATTTGAGCTATTGTTATTGGTTAATATATTCAACGATATTATTTATATATAAAATTAATTTATATATTATAAAAAATATATTTATAAATAATGATTAAAATTATATTTAATAATACTTTTAAAAAATTATAGATAGGATCTTATGTCTTATAATTTAACGTTTAATTTTATATAAATTTAAATTAAATAATTTATAATTTTGTCCCAAACATTAAATATAAACTTTCGCCTTTCAATTTCTCTTTTTTTGGAATCCCTGTTCCATCTTTGAGCGAGTTGCATGTTTAAATCATTGCTTGAACAATGTAAGATAATTCAGGGTTTTTATGGACGGCAAATCAAAAGATTGATTCATAGGTCAAGGCATGTTATTTAGATTGTACTAGACGGTATATTGAAATTTAAAATTAAAAAAAAAAAAAAAAGATAAGGGGAATAGTGTGCTTAACCAGCTAGTTCTGTTCATTGATCAACTAGGACGAGCACTAATGATATTCCATTGAAAGGGGCCGGTGCGAAATAAACTTCTAATGGTTCATAGCAATCTGCCAATAATGAAAAGAGAAAAGAAAAATGAGAGTGAAGCGTCGATCGCATTGGGATAACTATTTTTAAAAAGATTTTTTCTTGAAAGGTTAAATTGGTAAGATTTTTTTATTTAAATTTTAACGGACGTAATATTTTTTTATAAAGTGTGATTCATAGTTTAAAAAAATTATTTAACGGGTGCTTTATTAAAAATTATTTAATTATTAATTTATAATTTTTTATAATTAATTATTTTTATTGAATTAAAAAATAATTTAATTATTAATTTATAATTTTTTATAATTAATTACACACATATATGTATATATATATTTTAATATCCTCTTGATAATACCACGGACATAGATTAATATTGTTTAAAAAAATTAAAAATCTTTTTAAATGTGGCAAAATGGAAGCAGTTAATGTTTGTTGACTTGGAAGATATTGGCCTTAATTATCCATTACTTAGCCTGAGGGCCTACATTTATCGGTGAGGCAAGGCCCAAATGAGACAATTAACAAATGTTTTTGGTTGTCCGGCATCCCTTACTTTCAATTGCACCTAATGCTCGGAAAACGCCTATTCAATATCTAACATATTTTTCACTTTTATTTATTCCGTTTATGTGAGAAAGGTTTATTAGGTATTAGAATTTGAAATTTACTCTTTAAAATTACCATATTAATTAAACACTCTTTCCATGCATATTATACCGATTAATTATTACATTTAAAGAAAGAATAATATTATAAATAAAATATTAATTAATTTTAAAATTATGTTAAAGATATTAATTAGCTAAATCTTTTAAATTTAAACATTTTATATACCAAGAAGTTGATTGATCTCAAACCAATAGATTTTGCCTTTAGATTTTCTAAAATTAAGACAAATAATAAAAACAAAAATATAAAAACGTTTATTTATTTCTTATTTTGTAGAATATGTACTAAAAAATATTATAGTTTTTAATTCTATTCTGAAGTTAAAAAATTTTACTGTTAATATATCCGATAATTATTCTTAATTACTTTGTTTTTCAAATTAAAAACTATAAAAGCAATGAGTGAGTAATGATGATTTGATTTCAATTTTTTTAAAGAAAATTATAATTCTTATGTAGTGTTTTGGTTTTTTTAGAAACCAAACGAGTTCCATTACTTTGAATTTATTTAGTTAATCAATTTATTTTAATTTTAAAATTTTTTTATAATATTTTAAAATTTTTTTGCAGTAAATTAAAAATAAAATATACATTTTTATATTTTAAAAAATAGATTTAATTCAATTAATAATTATGATTTTTTAACTTCTAAATCAAAAATTAAATCCATCTAAATATATTTAATTATATGATATAAATTAAAATTAAATTAAATAAAAATCAAATACTATAAATTGAATCGATTTAATATTTTCCCCTTTTTTTTTTTTTCTCAATCCCACGAGCAGTATCCAACTTCCAAGTCCCAAGATGATCACCAGTCACCACTACCTCATAAAAATCAGCTAATTTTCCGTAGGATTTACAAAGAATCTCGAAGCTTTGCCCCGATTAGAACCTTCCCAGTCCACACCTTCCCTTAATAAGGACGTCAAAAAACGAATGATAGTTCCCACTTAGTTTTCTTCCACCCAAACTCTTCATTACGCAAAACAGTGAAGTCAACGCGGTTCCATTTAAAGTTTCAAACCCAAAGGACAATCCTATTTCTCTCAGCAGCTGTCCGCCCCTTTCTCCGGCGCAACCCATCCCCTATATATCTCACGTCACTCCTTAACAAAAACTCCCGAACCAATTCATACCCTCAAATTTCAGATTATTAATTATTAGTCTAGCTTTCATGGCTGCCATTCCCTTCTATTTACTTCTTTTGGTCCTCTTCTCCTTGGCTTTGCCTACACTTTCCTTAGCCACCACTAGAAAACTTTCTGCTCTTGTTGAAAAACAACCCCTCCTTCTTAAATACCACAACGGTCCTCTCCTCAAGGGTAATATTACTGTTAATCTCATTTGGTACGGTGCGTTCTCCTCTACACAGCGTTCTATCATCGCCGACTTTGTAAACTCTCTCAGCTCCTCCGCCAAGATTCCGTCGCCCTCGGTGTCGTCGTGGTGGCAAACGACTGGGAAGTACAAGGGAGGTACGAGCAGCGTCGTTGTAGGGAAACAAATTCTTGATGACAAGTACTCCTTGGGGAAAGCTCTTAAGACTTCCCAACTCACAGCCTTGGCTTCCAAAGCTGGGTATGGAAATGGAAACGTGGTGGTCAACGTTGTTTTGACTTCCGCTGACGTGGCGGTCGATGGTTTCTGCATGAGCAGGTGCGGGACACATGGTTCGGATCGGGTTAAGAAGAGCAGGTTCGTTTACGCTTGGGTGGGCAACTCGGTGAGCCAATGTCCTGGCTATTGTGCGTGGCCGTTTCATCAGCCCATGTACGGACCGCAAACTCCACCGTTAGTTGCTCCTAACGGAGACGTCGGTGTCGATGGAATGGTGATCAATTTGGCGACGGTTCTGGCAGGAACCGTGACGAATCCTTTCAATAACGGGTACTTCCAAGGGCCAGCGGATGCGCCACTGGAGGCGGTGAGCGCGTGTACCGGGATATTCGGGAAAGGAGCGTACCCGGGGTATCCAGGAGAGGTTTTGGTGGACAAGACGACTGGGGCTAGCTATAATGCGATTGGCGTTAACGGGCGTGAATATTTGCTCCCGGCGATGTGGGATCCTGAAACATCAGCTTGCAAAACATTGGTGTGATCCAACGAAACTGAAATTGCGAACACGAATACATTGATGTTCTTACTATGTGTATACATGCATGCAGTATATGGATGAACTAAGCCTGTATAAACCAGTGAATAAATAAAAAGACTACACCGGTTGAAATGGAACCAGTGATGAGTCCGATTCGAAGTTTATGTAAAAACCGGATATTTAATCGAATTAATATGAAAGAAATAAAGAGAAATTTTTTTAAAATAAAGTTTCAATGATATATTACGTAAAATAAATAATATATTAAATATACTTTTTTTAAAAATAATATCTTAAAATTCTTTAATTAACACTTACCAACATCAAATTAACCCGACCCGATGAGCCGTACTCATATTCAAATGAAGTGACGAATAACAAGTTTTATCTTTTGTTTCTTTTAGGCTTTTTTTTTTTTTTTTACGAGAATCACCGTAGGTTTAATTTAGTTGGAAGAGTTGGCAATTGAAACTCTTTTAACCGATAAGTATATCTTTGAAACAATTGAAACGTGAAAAACGATTAAAATACTAAAAGAAAGATAGAGTTGGCAAAGTTTAAGTGGCAATAAAAGGTGCCTCAATCGATAAAATGTGAACGACGCTAATGTTTGGATGTCCCCGGTTTTTGTAAGATATTACATAAAAATACTATACCCTGTTGTATGATATCTACGTCGATTTTTGTTCGTAGAAAATAAAATATTCAGTTTCAATTAACCAATAATAATAATAATCAAAAACTCCTTACCTAGTTGAGTAATCATGACTCAAAGGATTTAAATTTCTTTTTCTACCAAAAGAGAAGGGAGGTGCAGGCGCATAGAGTACTTGGTAACTCTGTGTGTATATGTTTTCTTTTGACCCGGCTCCTCTTCGGTCTACTAATTTGACTGAAAAGGTCATTCCATTTTATGATCTTATCAAGTGTATTAAAAAAAAAAAATCAATGCTCTACATTAAATACAGGTTTTTTATTGATTTTTTTATTTGATTTAATTTTCATCTTGAGTTTTTCTTAAAATTACAAATCAATGCTTCAAATTAAATGCAGTAATTTTATTTTATTTAATCTTTGTGAGTGTTTTCTTTCGTTGTATTTTAATGTCATGTAGAATTGAAATAATAAACTTAAAGGCCTTACTTAAACAATGTTATTACGATCTGAGCCTTAATAATTTAAAGCATCACAAAAAAAATAATATTGTCGAACCATCCAAAATATGTAATATCATTGATATTTATATTTTATTAAAAAAATTCAAGATGAAAATTAAATAAAATATTTTGCATTTAATTTGACGTATGGATTTTTTTTTTTTTTTTTGGTTTACACTCGGCAACATCAGAATGTGGACTGCCCTTGCAGTCCAATGTTTAGACGGGAGAAGAGCCCATTCCGTCTTTTTTTTTTATCATTTAAATATAAATACAATATAAATTTTTAAATATTAAAATTTAAACATAAATAAAGTAATGTTAAGCATATCATATTGAATATATTAATCATATTTAAATATAAAGCATAATATTTATTATATTATTTTATGTTTATTAAATATGTTCTCCTTTCTTGCGAAACGTGAGAAAAAAAAAAGTCTTGTTCCAGACATTACTGTCCAAATTGGTACTCATGGGCCGTTTTGGTTTTAAAGCCCAAATAAATATCAAGAGATTTGGTATTTGGGCTTGGAAAGAGTCCAATATAGTATGGGTATTATCCACGGCTCTGGACTCTGGTTTCTGGAACACTCGCGAAGGAAACATTTTCATTTTGGAGAAAGATTTCTCTAGCCTCTACCCTCCTCCAAGGCCTGAAGAGCTACCATTATCGATCGTCGCATACTTCGTCTCCTGGAACTTTTTTCCACCGAAATGGAACCACCACCACCGAGATCCCCACAAGACCAAGCCCCTCACACTCACTCTCATGCCTCCACCTCCATCCCCGCTACAGGTACTTGCTGCAAGTGTGGCGGCGCAACGACCTTGGCTCCACCAACCCAATCCTCGACTTCCTGGCCCGACCTTTCGTCTCCCCCTATATACCGACCGATTCGTGCCCCCGCCTTGAACCTCCCTCCGAGCAACACCCAAGCCATAATCCTTGCTCCCGTCCCTCAATCCCAAAAAGTCCCCATCATTACTCCTCCTTTCCACTTCCAAACCCCAACCAAGAAAATCACGTCCCCCGACGACATCCGCAAATTCCACGACTCCCCAACTTCTAAAAACTTCCTTGGCTTCATTGTCGCCTTGTCGGAATCCATCCGTGGCCATAAAATATCCGATCCGTGCCACGAATCCCCCACTGTCTCCAAAATCGTCTCCATCATTGAAAACCTAACTCTCTGGGTCGACGAAATCCCACCTGTTCAACAATCCTCTCGTTACGGCAACATCTCTTATCGAACCTGGCACGAACGCTTAAGCGAAAATGCGGAATCTCTCATGCTCCGCTTCCTCCCTGACGGTCTCAAACCCTCCACCGTCGAAATCGTCCCTTACTTCACTGACAGCTTCGGAAACTCAAGCCGAATCGATTATGGAACGGGCCACGAAACCAATTTCGCAGCGTGGATATATTGCTTAGCCAGAATGGGGATAATTAAGGAAGAAGATTACCAAGCAGTGGTGGCTAGGGTTTTTGTCAAATATTTAGACTTAATGAGGAAGCTCCAGCTTGTTTATTGCTTAGAACCGGCGGGGTCTCACGGGGTTTGGGGTTTAGATGATTACCATTTCTTGCCGTTTATATTTGGGAGTTCGCAGTTGATTGATCATAAGTATATGAAGCCGAAATCGATCCATAATGAGGATATTTTGGAGAACTTTTCGAGTGAGTATATGTATCTTTCATGTATTGGGTTCATAAAGAAGGTGAAAAAGGGTCTGTTTGCGGAGCATTCGCCGCTGTTGGATGATATAAGTGGAGTACCCAATTGGAATAAGGTGAATAGTGGGATGCTTAAAATGTATAAAGCTGAGGTGCTCGAAAGGGTTCCTATTATGCAGCATTTCCTCTTTGGATGGCTCATTAAGTGGTAAGATCTTTTCTTTTCTTTTCTTTTCTTTTTGCGCCGGGGGGGGGGGTGTGGGGGTAATTGTTTATTTATAACATAGAATTTTGTGTCATGTTCCTATTATGTAGCATTTCCTCTTTGGATGTCATTTTCGTTTTGTTTAGTTTGATTTGATCCCGTAGTTAATAAAAAAAAAATAGTAGCCTGTTGCACCACATTGGCAATGGTCGTTTCAAATCACTGCAAAGAAAACATTTGGAATGAATCGATTATAAAGAACCTTGGAAATTTTCCAGTTTTATCGTTTTATTTGGGGCACTGAAAGCGTATTTCTCTTTTAATTTGTAGTATTTTTATGTATATTCTCATGTCTACAAGATACATACCAGTGCCAGCCTTCACAATGGTTATAGTATCATGGTTAACATTGCTCAGCTTCTGAGTGCATCTGATGTTAAGCTAATTTGCAAGAATCTATGGAGAAAAAGTGCCCCTTCATCTACAAATGCTATGCGGTGATTGATTACTGCCATTTGATCTTGAGGATGATGTTATTTCTTGGAAATGGCACCTCAGAATTGCAATACAAAGCCCTCTGTATCTGATATGCCTTCATTAATAACTTAGTTACTCTAAAGAGGTCCGTGCTGGATATTTAGGGAGCATCAGCATGGCATAGAGATTTGTTTCCTCTATCCTTAGATGGTTCTTTAGCCTCTTCTAGAAAGAAGATATTGGTGGCTTTGAAAGATAGCAATACTGCTAGCTGCATGGTTACTAAATTCATTCCTGTGTTGTTTATTTCCACCACATGAACAAGCTATTCTAAACCTCGTTATGGTATTCTTCACAAGTTAATGTCATTACTAACTCATATCAAACTATGTGCTTAACAAATTGGTCTTTTCTCTTTAGCTGTACTAGAGTATGACGAAACAAATGGAGAAACTGTTATGATTTGTTTTGGTAATTGATTACTAATTAGTTGCTCTTGAATTATTTTCCTTATCTTTGCTTCTTGTGAGTAATCATATTTTACTGTATGTTTTACACTTACAATAAATATATTTTGTCCTTATCTAGGAATGTGCATTTGTTTATCCTTAATTTTTCTGTCTCTATGTACGTCGGGTATCGGGTCATATGATTGAATTTGGTAAAAATGTCATGAATCTCATGATATTGTTATGCTATATGGAGATCATCTATTCTTGGGTCCTGAGGGCCAATAAATTCGTGCATTCAGGAAAATGATCAGTGGTTATCTGTAGTGTGATTTGCTGTGTGAGTACTCTAACATGCCCAGTAGAACTTTTTTGAGAGGCAAGAAAAGAATGTGCCATCCATTGGGATCTTGATACAACCAATCCTTATTTTCACTCTTATGGATTGTTGTGTATCTGCTTAAAATTTCCTCAGTAAAATATGGCAGACAAGTTTTGCCCCTTATGGTATGAAGATTTGGTTCTGACCAATGTTTTTGTTCAATTGAGATGCCTTATTTTTTAAATCTGTCATTGAAGGTGAACAACTCATCTTAAAATTTCTTTTTAGTGATACATGAAGCAACTGTTTCAGTCGTATGTGAAAGATGATGAAGATTGGTTCAGGCCAATTATTTTTTTTTTTTTTGGCAGTTGTGATGTTTTCTTTTAAAGCTTTTCAAGATGGAGAACTCTTGTTTCCTGGTTACTTTCTGGATGCTCTGTATATTGCATTGAACTTCTACTAAATAAGGCGTAACTATTGAACTCTATTGACCTGAGTTAACAAAGCTTTGGCTGCCTTCACGTGTGGTTGTTGTGTTTGCACTTTTATACCTCTTTGCAGTAAAGTTTTGATAAAATTTTCGTTCACCATGTATATGA
>JBBYHO010000016.1:1160917-1193149 GCA_038382025.1 Adansonia gregorii | reverse complement strand
GCCAAGAATGCCAGCGGAATCATAAGCTCCCATCCATTGATACTCATACTGCCAAAATTTACAAACACCAAAAAAATGAGGTCCCAACTCCAATTCAGAGAAATGTAATCGTATTCTAGTACTGTAATAATAGTGTCCATTAGATTGTAACTTAAAAATATTTTAGATTTATTTTTAAACTTGAATTGAGTTTAAAGTTTGAATTACTATTTATATATATTAATAAAAAATTTTAAAATTTATTTTTATATTAATATTAATATTTTAAAATTAAAATTAAATAATATTTTTTATTATTAAATAATAATTTAAATTAGATCAATTTGAATTATAAAAAATTACCTCTAAAATCTATTCTAAACAGGTTAAGCACGACCCGGAACAACTTTATCTACTGGCTAGATAAAAGAAGCATATGAGTTGCTGTTATTTTGTCCATAATTTTCAAGTTTAGATAGGAAATTAGTCAATCAGACACAATCGTTGCACTATTTTGTTCATCTTTGTGCCTATTCATACTCTTATTTCAACAAAAAAAATGTAAGAAAAAAAGTCTTACTCCATGACGGTGTAATAAGTAAGCACGACATACCAGACGGATAAGGCATCCACAGCCAAAGTGGCATTTGGCAAGTAACCAGTCATCAATATCAGAATCCTATAGTACCAATTTTCCAAGCTGCAATTGAAAAGAAAACTTAGTCAAAAGAAATTATAAACAATTTAACGTCATTGATTAATTAGAAGAGCGGAAAGGATTGATTGAAGAATGATTTTTTTTCCTTTTTGGATATACCATAGCATGACTCCAGAAGCAGCTGAGAGTTTAAGAAACTCCCAGAGGCCATTAAACGCTTGCATTGAGTAACCACTCCAAGACAGTGGGCACCCTCCGAGGACCGTGTATCCATAGAGCCCCAAAACACCGACCCACCACGAAATGTCTAGCGCAACCGAGGCACCGATCACGCCCCAATCGAAGACGTTTACGAATAGCCAGCTCGTCAACACATTCACCCCTAAGGCAATGAAAGAGACGTAGGCTAACACGCGAGTCTTGAGCTGGCTCTGCAAGAACCTTTGCAATGGGAACTGAAACGCAAAGCTAAAGTGCAAAGGTATCATCCAAACTGCCACCACTCCCGACATCTCCGCCACGTCGTCTGGCTGTCCCAGCAGCTTTAGAAGCGGGGTAGCGAAGACGTAGAAGGGCAATAGCAAGAAACAGCAGAGGAATAGAACAATCCATGATCTTTGCATGTAAACGCCTAACATGTGGTACTGTTTAGCACCAAAAGCTTGACCACAAAGCGTTTCTAAAGCACTCGCCATTCCTAGCTAATCACCATGAAAGTTAAAGTTAAGGACAATTATTGTAAACTGAAATAAAAAGGAAACTTTTCATGGTTTTGAGGTTTGATTAATTACTAGTAAGCCAAAATTGAAGCCAACAATGACAGTGTTGGCTATGGAAATAGCAGCAAGTTCAACATCCCCAAGGTGGCCCGCAAAGGCTTGGGTGATCACGTTCATGGAGTAGGTAGCAACGCGACTGATGATTGAAGGTCCTACGATGATCCATAGCTTCTGCGTTTCGATCCATGTCCTTGAAGTCAAGTCCTTTTCTTCATCATCTTTCGGTGCCTTTGATTCTGATTCATCAACCTCTGATCTTCGTTCTGTTAACAATGGTTGATGGAACTCGTCCCCACTCTTATGTATACTACCCATTAAAAATAAAAAGAAAACTATAATAATCTTTGGTTTCTCTTACTTTAACCAAAGGAGTATACCATAGGATAATAATTAATTAGTTCAATAAAGCTCGAGATACGTCTAGAAGGGAATTTTAAAAAAATATGATAAATGGTAGCAGTGTTGGATACATATACGGCACCTTGTGCATCTGATGGTCCCAATGCCACCAAAATTTTTGGTAAGATGGAGGACAAAAATGGACAAAAAAGTTTAAGGAGAATATACATATACATATATATATATATATATATATTGATAAGAAACAAGAAGATGCATTTGTAATTTTTTCTTATTATTATTTTCAAACAATTTTTATTCTTTCTATTTTTCAATCATATTATAGGTCTCAAACTTTATCAACTCTTGGCATAAGCCAACTAGTCACATGGATTGATAGAAAATTAGGTGGGACCGAACTTTCATTAAATGCAATCATGTCTTTGTTTGTTCTAAGAATTAATTACGTTTTGCTTCTATTCCATGTATAACAACTATATTAAATTGCAGCTCTAGTTTGGACCACTGCCCACTAGATTTCGACATCTAACCATCTGCTAGCTTTAAATGTCTTAATCAGATGATGGTTTAATTTCGTTTTTCAGATCATACATTTACTGCTAATGGATAGTTTATACAAATAATTCATTTACTTATCCTAATCATGAAATGAAAAACCAAGTTTTTTTAATCTCCCAAAAAAAAAAAGTTTATTTCAAGTGATATATATTTGCGACGTCCCTTTCTGACCTCAGAGAAACGTCAAATTCAAATTGGTTTCCAACTCTTTTACTGAATGCTGGAAGAAAGCAACTGACTAACTAGCAGGTGCAAAGTGAAAGTTGACGCTCGGAAACATTAGGTATTTTTTTCTTTCAACAAGCGTGTCGACATACGATTCTTTATAATCATTCGAAGAAGATGATTTATATAAACAAAGACACTGCTGAATTTGGTTGAAAGGATACTCGTGGCTTTGGCTTTTTAGTTTAATTTGATAATTTATATATTTATATTATATTTATATATTTTATTTTATTATAATTATATTTAAAATATATTATATATTTATATAAATTTTAATATATTAATAATTTTTATTATAAAAATTTTTATTATTTTTATATAATTTAAATGACTAAATTAGTTTTAGCTTTCGGAGGTACAATTGCTAATAAAAGCAATAATTTTATTAATTAGTTTGCACTTGGTTGGAAAGTACCTGAGGAGTACTGACCACTTCGTAAGCTTTTTCAAACCGCAAAGGAAGTACTGGTGCGGTGAAGTTCAACTACAATTTTGCAGCGACTAGCATTTATGGGACGGAACCCGCCCGTCTCAAGTCAATTAGGAAGATGTAGATTGGGGTAAGCACATACATATAGCACACTTTTCACTTTTCCATTAATCAACCATTATTTGTTTTTTTCTTTTTGGAGTCAAATTTTAATTTTGGTCCTTGTAATTTATTCAAATTTAAATTTTGATCCTATACAGTAATTTATCAGAATTAAATCTTTGTATTTTTATTAATCTATAAATTTAGTTCAATTAATAACAGTGTTAACAATTTTTTATTAACTTACTGATGACGCTTTTGACCATGTTGATATGACTTTTAATATTCTGACATAACATTTAGCTAATGATATAATATAATTTAAATATTAATTTTAATTCTTATATTATCAAAAATAATGAAATTAGTCCATCTAACAACATTTTTTTATAAAATTTAATAATTGTAGTTTTTAATTTTTTTTAATTTCAGTTCAATAATTCTTACAATGTTAAATTTCTCTGGTTAAGTTACTAATTTGGATGTTGAATTTGCTAAGTTTTTTATCGAAATCACATGATATTTTTACATAATTTTAAAATTACGAATGTGTTATATGAATTTTTTGAAATATAATTTGAAATAATATTTATTACGACACCATTTTTTCTAATAAAAAAACTCAAAAATACTGTTTAAAATTAAAATCAAAACTAAAGTACATAATTATAATAAAATCAAAATCATCAATCAAAATAAAAAACACTAGATCAATTAGAGCATAACAATTTTTAAATAAAAAGCAAATTTCAAAATATGAAATTAAACGTTTGAATTAATTTCCTTTCTTCATTTTTTTTAATTTAATTCAAGAGTTTGATTTAAGTATAGAGATCAAATTACTTTTTACTTAAATTTTTATGTTTAATTAAATGTTAAAGTAATTAAAGAATTATTGTTTTTTTTTAATTTTTCTCACAATTCCGTCTTTCAATTTTGTAGTAATAGTCATTAATTGCAGTAAAATTTTATTTGTCTTTAGTATTTATTTTAATTTTAAATAAATAAGTGATAAAAGGTCTTTATAATTTTCTTTTCGGATCATTGTTACAATTCTTAACTATTTTTCATATTCATCTTATGTTCTTAAAGCAAAAAAAATTAGCGACTACTAATAAATACACTAATATTAGACATGTTCAACAAAACACTCGCCCGATCTGGCTTGGTTTAGATTGGACTGAATTACTATTTAAATAATAAAAAAATTATAATTAAATTTAATTAAAAATATTAATATAAAATGATTATTTTTAATTTTTTAATATTATTTTAAAGAGTGAAATGAGCTTTCGGGTTGCAATCCGGTTTAAACTATGAACACCTCTGTCAACAAGTTAATGAGAGAAATTTAATATTGTTAGAATTATTGAACTAAAATTATAAAAATTAAAAAGTATGGGAATTAAAATTTAAAAAAAAAAATAATCGCAAAAGGAACAAATTCATAATTTTACTAGTATAGAAATTAAAGTCAACACCTAAATCATGCCATGCCATCAGTTAAATGCCACATCAGAATGTCAAAAGCCATGTCATCAGAGTTAATAGCCACGTCAGCATGACCAAAAGACACATTAATAAGTTAACGAAAAATTATTAACATCATCATCAATAGGACTAAATTTACAAATTAATAAAAGTAAAAGAATTCAATTATGATAAATTATTGTAAAGGGACTAAAATCTAAATTTTGGCTAAAGTATAGGGACCAAAATCATAATTTGACCTTTCTTTTTTCCTAACCTTCTTGCTTTAAAAAGGGGTAATGCCATACATGGTTCTTGACATAACAAATTTTTCAATATGATCACTTTTATTTTTAGAAAAATGATGAATATTTGAAGTATTTTTTCGTTTATTAGTATAATACCTTATATTAATTTTGTTAATTTTTTTTTAAATTATTTGATTTTTTTTCAATGAAAACTTAAGGAGTAATGACAACTTATTTTATTAAGTTTGCTAACAAATAAACAAATTTTAGAAGAAATTTTAATTTAATAAAAATCAAATCACGACTAATCTCCAACTCTCAAATCCAACCCTAAATCCGTCGACAGCCCATGAATCCCCTTTCTCCTCGCTCCTTCTTCGCAGCCTCGCCCTCTTCCATGCTTCCCTTTCACCCCTAATTCCCTCCCACGCCATTACAAGGTCTCCAATCTTGGCACAGCTGGTTGAGCTGCTGCCTATGCAGTGAACGTTGCTGCTCCGGAAGTTGCAACCATTAATTTGCATAGCTGCCTGCGATTGCCCCAGCCCAAAAAATTGAATCTCCATTGCTCATTAGCACTATCCTTGCAATGGCAATTATCAGGTTTTGTCTCCGCTGATATGATTAAACCCTTCGAACGAAGAGTTTTTTTGATTTTCTACCATTCTAATTTCACAATTCAAACAGAACATGGAGCTCCAAACAATGTACAATCCCATTATCCTGAATCAAAGGAAAATCCCTCCCATTTTCAGCATTATGTTGAAGAGTCTAGCTCAAGTACTACACATGTTTGAATCTTCTACCTCATTCACTTTCTTCTGTCCTTATGATTGAAAATGCTAGTATTTAAATTGCTAGGGCCATGGGAAAACTGCTACCTCATTCACTTTGTATTAAAATAAACGATACTTAGCGGGTATATCAGTAGATGAATTTTTTAATTTCATAAGTATAATTAAAAAAATATATGATAATTTTTAAAATATATAATAAAATATATGATAAATTTTTAATTTATTTGTAAAATTTAAAGAACGTGTCTGGTATTAATCCTAAATTAAATTTGACGGAAGTTTGCGTGAGAAAGTGATGGCGATGCTAAGGATGTGAAAACGCAGATCGGCAAACATTATTCATATGTCATATCGAACACCACTGCTCCCCTTTATACTTTACAGGAAGCAGTCACGGATATATATATATATATATATATATATAGAGTTGTTTGTAATATTATACAACAATTCGTGAATGCATATTGAATATATATTTTTAAATATAAATTATTTAATGTCCTAAAATTTTAAATATAAATATAATATATATGTTAAAAATATAATATTAATCATGTTTATTATACAATCTAAAGGTTGAAGTTTTGTTACAGTATATTATAGTACAATAATAAGAAAACAATAATAGAGTTGTACTCATTGAGCCATACATTTTTGAAAGTACTTAAATATTGGTTTGAATTTTAATAAATGAAACTAATGTAGGAAATCAATTGGCACTATGAAAACTTTGATTATATATATATATATATATATATCTATAATCTATGCTTAAACTAATTTACTAGTCTGGCGCCAGCAAATCCAATGGTTATCCCAGCCGTCGCCGGATGAACTGCTGCCTCTTTCATCTTAAAATTATATATATATATATATATGTATATATAGTACAGGATTTGAATCATTAATTCTCTCCAAGCAGAAATGGACAGTGCTTGCTCTGGCTCCGGCTCCGGCTCTCGTAATGGAAATGATGATAGATTTGTAGCTAACCAAAAAAACAAGAATCTTAACTCTTTCAGGTAAGAAAAACAAAGTTTAGCCACCGCACACTTTCATAAACAAATTGGATGAACAACGTGGGCTACCTATTGAGTTGAAGATATCAAACTTGATTCTAGTTTGATTTACTAATTAAAGTTTTCTTTCGGAGATATTATTGACTGATAAGTGGATAACAGTTCAACTTAGACTTTTAAAAAGTTATTACCACCAAATTTTATAGCATGAAAAGGTTGAAAACCAAAATAATAATAATAATAAATTGCAGAGTCCTCTATGAGGATAAATCGTTGGATAGACGTCATGACAATTATTGGACAACCCATACTTACAAGTGTTTGGTTTATCGAATTTAAATTTGATGTAATAAATAATTGAATTTCAAAATTAAAGTTTTGATATATATATATATATATATTTAATGTATTAACAATAAATTAAATGAAGTTACCTTATTAAAAATAAAATTATTTATATTTATTTTTAAAATATTTTAATTAAACAGCATCTTTTAATTTATTAATAATATATATTATTGCATCAAATTAAACACTTAAGAGTAAAGATAAGAGGAGATGGCAATTGATGAAAGCAATTAAGTTTATTAAATATATAATTTTAATGTTAAAAATAATTAATAATTAATAAAAAAATATATTTGATTTAATGGTTTCATGTTTAATTTATAAATTTAAAAGGTCAAAGTAAATATCAAAACTTATAAGAAAATATTTAATAATAAAATAAATCTATAATTGATTCAATTATTTTATATGATTTTTTTAATCAATTTAACTAATTCTTTATAAATTCATTAAAAACTCAGATATATCTATATTACTAAATCAAATAAATCATTGGTTTCTGATTTACTTAGTTGGATTGATCCACTTTCATAACCTTCATGTTTGCCTTATTATGTGCATATAAATATATATCAATCGATAATAATGGATTAATTAAGAGGGCAGCAAATGGGAACATAATCAAAATATATTTATATATTATGATTCTGAAAACCTAACTTTGGCATTTAGAGGCAAAAGTTATCCAATTTTTTAATGGACGGACAGCTAAAAAATGTGCACGATATCTTTAAAAACCCGAATACCTCCAAAGTCTACAGGAGGTATAAATTGTGGCCATCCACAGCCGAAGTGTCCATCCCTTTCCCTCGTTGCAGCAGCAATTGCAAGTACTGCAAAGGGAGAACGGAAAATCTCATTTCTACAATAAATAAATAAATGGCATATCATTACCATTCTCCGTCACCACCACCTCCTCCTCCCATTCCATGCAACCCGCCGCCTCCACCAAAACACCACCACCGCCACCACCACCATCATCATAGCCACCATAAGCATCCTTCGCCACTGCAAACACCATATCCAGTGTCTCGACCAACCCCGACAACGGTCTCAGTGTCACCTCCAAATGCACCAACACCATCACATTACTCTGCGCCGGTAAAACTAACTCCAAGCAACCCCTGTAGTCCAGTTCCAATGCCCTCGCCACATCCTGCAACCTCAACTACTCCTCCAAGTACGGCATCACCCTCTAAACCCTCACATTCACCAAGCCCTGGTAAAGGTCCAACGACTCCACCAGCTGCTGCACCAGGCCCATACATTAGTAAAGAGCCTCCTGCTCCCTCCGAAGGATCGCCACCTCACTCTGCACCACCAACAAAACCACCAAAATCTTCATTACCTCCATACTCTCCACCATCTCATCACATGCCACCACCAAAATCACCACCAGGTAAAGTTCCACCACCGGCCGCTGCATCAGGCCCATGCATTGGTAAAGCACCTCCTACTCCTTCCAAGGGATCACCGCCTCACCCAGCACCACCAGCAAACCCACCAAAATCTTCATCACCTCCATACTCTCCAACGTCACATTACGTGGCACCACCAAAATCACCGTCGGGTAAAATGCTACCACCAGCTGCTGCACCACGCCCATACATTGGTAAAGCACCTCCTACTACCCCCAAGGGATCACCACCTCACCCTGCACCACCAGCAAAACCACCGAAATCTTCATCACCTCCAAACTCTCCACCGTATCATTACGTGCCACCACCAAAATCACCACCTGGTAAAGTGCCACCTCAAGCTGCTGCACCAGGCCCATACACTGGTAAAGCACCTCCTACTCCCTCCAAGGGATCACCACCTCAGTCTGCACCACCTGCAAAACCACCAAAATCTTCGTCACCTCCATACTCTCCACCATCTCATTACCTGCCATCACCAAAACCAACACCTGGTAGCTCACCTCTGGCACCAGCACCAACTCTTTATGGAGCAACCCCACCTTTCAGTTCTCCACCACCATCATCAGAATCAGACGTAACAGCACCACCACCATCCGGAGGAGGCAACCACACAACTATTATCGCCGTGTGCGTTTCCCTCGGTGGTGTCTTTTTCCTTGCATTCCTTTTGGTTGGTTTCATGTGCCTAGCCAAAAAGAAAACGAAGCCGGTCATGGTTCCTGCAGCGGCATCATCTTGCTGTGATGAAGAACGTGAACAAACCTGCGAGACAACCCCAACAACCTCATGCGGAGAACAAACTGTGTCAATACCAATTGATCAGCAAAGCCCTCATATTCAAGCCATAGGTGCCGGCGGCCCTCATTGTGAACCGGGGCTCGATGATTGGTCTCATCGTCGACACTACTAAGTAAATTCATCAGTTCCAAGATTGTAATAATTAAATTGCTTCTTTGATGTTGCCCTTAGCTACTTTGTCTCTGTGCCAGTTCATTAATGATTGTCGTTTTCTTGGGTTTTAATAAGCTTAATGAATTTATTTAATTAATTAGTTGTCTGAAACGTGCTCGTCAACCTACAGCTAGCCATGGCAGTGAAGCTGGAATTGCCAAATATATGCATATTATCAGTACTTTCACTGTATAATATATTGCAAACACTGAAGCTTCCGTGTCATACTTGGATTGTAGTAAAATCAAAGTAATAAACAAAAAAGGATTCTTCCTCTTAACCAAAATTTTGGCGACTTAATTATTTGGTAGGGTTTGAAAGAAATGGAAATAAAATTCAAGTCGTTTCTAAATGAATTCGTATATTCAGAAATGTCAAATAACATATAGCATAAATGATCTTAGAGTTAGAGTAAATTACTTTTGGGAGGAGGGGGGGGGGGAAGAAATATTAAGCGAAAACTCTGAGACTTAATTATGTTGTGCATGTTAATTTCCCGGAAGGAAAATGCTAATAACCAAACTCTACATCAAAACCTGGAAATTTGTTACGAGTAAACCTGAGTCTCATTACATCAAAAATTTTTTTAATACTTATTTTATAGACGTTAATATTCGAATATCAAATTTATTAAATATTATTTTTAAAAGAATATTTATGATTGCATAAATCAATCAACTATTTTATAGACATTATTTTATATAAAACATTTTACCTGTCATCTAAAGAAAAGCATTTGGTATACATAAACATGAGTTAATAACTTAATATATATATATATATGTATGTATCTATTTATTAAATTGGACGTAAAATCATTAAAAGGAGAAAAAATATTTGGTATAGGATTTTTTCAAACTTTTTTCTTTCAAAGGTTAACTAATAATAGTTAGATGCTGGCTTGCAAGTTGCAATTATGATTGTCTTTTTTTCTTTCTTTGGACTTTTTGGAGTGACTAAGCCGAGACGAAGTCATGATTAACACCATTTCTTTTTGGCTAATAATTCAACATCAATTTAGAAATATATGTATTTGCCAAATGCAAAATCTAATAAAATGAATGGATTTGTTTAATATCGTTTTCTTATCTGGGAAAAATAAAAAATAACCCTTACCAATGTGTTCTACCATTGCTCTTTCCATCATCTGCGTTATTAAAATCATTCCCGACTAAGTTTGGTATCCTAAGTGAATTATTAAAGAAATTATATAGAAATTAAATCATAAAATAAATTATAAATTATAAATTATAAATTATTAATGATTTATTTTTTAAAAAAATATATGAAATTATATCAATTTATTAACCCATTCTTTCTTCTTTTCTTATTCTTCTAAAAAATTTAACATATAATTATTTCATCATTATTTCATTACTTTTTCTTTTTTTCTCTTTGAATATATAAATAATTATTTATTTATTGATTTCGTCCATATACTAATATTAATTAAAGGTTTAAATAATCATATTGAACTTTGATTATCAAACTTAAGAATTCAATATAAAAAATCTTATGATTTATTGATAAAATATAAAACTCTTAATTTCAATGAAAAAAATCAAGCTCTAACGATCTTAATTATTAATAAATAAAATAAAAGGAGTATATATCAAACTTTATCTCACAGTGAAAAGAAAGATAATAGCTAGCATGTTTATGTTTTTATCTTTAAAAAATTTACGTGAATCATTTTTTAAGAAAAATTTGAATTTAAATATTATAAATGAAATATTCGAATTTGAATAATTCAACGAAACCAGTGTCATCTGTCTATATATTATATATTTTCAGCTCCCTTCTTAAGTAAATAGGGGTAAATATATCTTTTTATTTATCCTTTAACTTCATGTTATGCCAATTTATTATTGATTAAAGTTTTCGTAATTAATGCAACTGCCACCATTCTCCTTGATCTCTTTTCTTCTCTGCGGTTTCCATATATCATATTGGATTCTAGGTTTTTTAGTCTATAAGTAACTCTCTTTTGAGTTTATGCATATCAACTGCCGTACAGCAAAATTTCTTCTAATTTCATTTGGCCTTCTATCTTTCCTTTTTCTTGGGATAATTGGCCTTTTAATGGGTTACTATGTTTTGTTTTTCATGTTTCAGGCATACTGCCTCGTTAAAAAAAAAAAAATCATAGCTTCAATTCATCATTATTGCTAATTGCCATGCTATTTTAAATGTTAATTATGGGTATTTCTATTTTATGCCATGAATAATTATGATTAATTTATTCTAAATGATCATATCTCAGTCGGATCACGTAGGGCTTCATTTCGTACTTCTACGGTGTGATCAAGCTAACCAAGAAAAATAAACGAGCTGCCCCTGACATCGAAGTGCCATCAGTTCCCAATCGTCTCGAATGTGCTCAAAGATTGGTGATCCCAGCAATTCCAACTTCGCTTGGCTAATAGTTGATCGGATATTGCTCGACCCATATGTATATAACTGCAATAGTTGGATAAGAAATTATCTTCACATGTTCTAAGGATTTTATTTTCTATTATTTCGGGTTTGAAACATGGGGAACTATTTTATTATATTAAATTCCCAAAGTTTCTTCTCCATTTTCAAATTTAACATCAAAATATGCATATACGTAAACATATGCATCTCTTTGTGTACTCTTATGTATATGTATATACGTACGTGCATGTATACTATTACTGTTTTAAATTTCTTTGCTAAGCTTATATTTACATTCAAATAGATATGAAATCAGTTTTTGATAAATGAACAATGAATAGGTTCTATATACTTACGTAAACATATGTTGTTTTTTCCTGTATCAATTTTTTAACCTAATAAAAACAACCATCTTATGCTTTTAATTATTTTAAACATGTTATGTATTTGCATTTGTGTGTTTCTTACGTGATAATAAGAAAAAATAAACAGCTTAATAATAAGAAAATAAACTTAGACTACCCTCTATGTTAGCCGCCTTCAAGATAAATGTTCAATATAAATATTTATCCACATAGGTATTCTAAATTTTTTCATTTATTTTAAAGATTATACTTTTGTACTCACATTAAATGTGTCGGACATAAGTAAGGTACGTACATATTTCAAGGAAAATGAATACTTTAGATAATATTGTCTATAACTATGTGCTGCATTACTAAATATTTACTTTCAGTACCCTAATATCTGCGGAAGGAAATGAAGGAAAGAGAACGTGGATACAACAAAGTAAAATAAACGTACCTTATTTATCGTATAGTTGAAAAGCAAGTGCTATTCAACAACTACCATGTGCAAACAGCTAGAGCACTATAATATGACCAAATGTCAGAAGAAAAAAAAAAAGAAAAAAAAAAGGAAAAAAAAAGGATGCACTCTTTCGATGCCCTTATAATTGGTAACCAGATGAATCAAGAAACTATTAGTAATAGAACTGAACCCTCTAAATACAGGACAAGCCCCGCAAAAAAAAGGGGAGGCCATTTTCTATATCCTCCACAGCATGCATTATCATCTGAAATCGAGTCAGTCTAGCCCATTGTATTTTTCAGGAAGAGCAGGATTAGCAAGAGTAGAGAAAACTCAATCATAAACTTAGGATCCTTCACATGCTCAAGAATTGTCTCCCACCTGTAAGTTCAACCAGTAGACAGCTGCTGGTAAAGCCTGTTGTCCATTTCAGGGTCTTCATCACAATCAAAATAACTTAAGGAGTCGATGTAATTCAGGCAACTGATGCATGCTACATGAATTCCAAATCTATGGAATTCAAAACAACTGCTGAGAGTTTTTCGTTTTTCATATTTGAGGTTGGTAGGGATTGAATCTTGGTCACTGGAACTAAAAGTCAGTATTCTATAAACAGACCACACAGCTAATCTAAAATTTACTCAGAAGATAATATAAAACATGTTCTTAAAAAAAAAAAAAATGCAAATCAGGAACATGATGACATTTCCAATGTTAAGATCAGCCATTGCCTTCGGTACATGTTGATGCCAAACAGCTAAGATCGTGGAAGTAAATGTATTGTGCCTAGTACAAATGTGCCAAAATCTGAACTAATCAAATTAAGGAATTAAATGAGTTCTGAAAGAAACTGGAATTTGCATGTAACAGTTGTTACTGTAAAGTACACTCACCAGCTGCCTTCATCAGTGCTGTCATTTTCATTACTAATTTCCTCCTTTGCTAGTTCTTCTAAAATAGAGCGTTGCCGGTCATTTATCACACTGAAGAGGTAGGGAGGAAGAAGAATATAACAGAATAAAAATTAGGAAATATGTTTAATTCAGAGAATCTACATTGCACAGAACTAAGGCCTCAAAAGTAATAATCATATTAATTCATTCCAAAACTTTCACATTAGTACATTGGTCTAAGACTCATAAAAGATAACCCCAGTTCTGGCAAACAGGCCACTATATAAAAGAAATTTTCATATGGTACCAACAGCAAGCAATCAGCACTGACATTTGAAAGCAGCAATAATAACAATAAATATACCTGAATGCTCTGATACATTTCGAAGACTAGAAACAAAAGACAGCAGTCACCAAATTATCAACCACAATTCACATAGGGGTTAGAACAGAGGCTATAGCTTGCAAGCATAAATAACAAGATGGAGCAAAGGGCTGCTATATTTGAACCTTGATTCTACCAGCAGACAGTCTCATACTTGGCTATAGCAAGCACTCACGTATCTACACCAATGACGAAAGCTACCATTTCCATGGGGCAGAAATGCCCAATATCAGCAGAGTTAAAAATAAATACGATCGAGTATTTTCTATGCAACATGATTCCCACAAATCTACTTTGATGGGTATAGTGTGCTTAGCATTCAGTTTATCTTTTGATGAAATAGTATATCGAATAAAAGGATCTTAGAAGATTATCCAACTTCACTCCACATTAAAAGGAGATGGAGAAAGAAGTATCTGATCCATCTATCTTTGGTGCAACTAAGCCTCACTTAAAACATGTAGACAAAGTAGGCATACTTCAAAGGAATGAAATATCTTTGGTGCAATCCTCTCCAAACTGATTCATATATCTTCAGCTCATCAGTCATAAATGTAGAGATAACCGAACCAACAATATATACTGGAATAAGCTAAACGAAGCTTACGTGGGCAAATTAACACGGAAACGGACATATTGATCTCCATGATGTACCAGAATACCATGCTTTGGCAGTCCTGCAGGAACTCAAAAAGAAAGCACATTTATGGCAGGAAATCGCACAAGAGTAAAGTCAAGAAGCACCAAGAAATTGGGAGCAGAGGTGGAGCAGTGGAGGGAATAATTAAACATGCCTTTGCCTCTTAGAACAAGAAGTTGTCCATGTTGACATCCTTTTGGTATCTGAGGACACCACAATTTAAAAGCACAAAAGGTTTAATATTGGATAACTTGATGCATGCGAATTGTTGAAAATTAATAAAAATAGTGCGGCTCTAGACAGTGGGCTAAAAAAAATGATAAAGTACCTATATAAACATAAGAAATTCATGCCAGTTTTCGCATGTTAACAGGTCCAAATCAGGATAAGACTGAGGCTCATGTCCGATGATCTTAATGATTCTGTACTTAATTTTGCATAAATAGACTACCACCACTAATACCAGAAATTTACACAAATACTGTATTCGGCCTTTCATTAACTTTTACCAAAGTGTAAATTGTGTAATACATATAAAAGAGTAGCATAAAACCAAAAGTATTACTTTCACTTGAATCTTCCCTGACAGAGTAGGCACCTCAACTGTACCACCAAGAATTGCCTGTAAGAAATCCAAGACATCAATATTGATATAGAATTATTTGGATTCTGTTTGCAAATCTATAAGTTTTTTGACAAGGTATGAGAGGAAACATAAGTTTAGTTCAAAAAGGCATGCACACAATAAGAAATCAACTGAGATGCTTTTGCTAATAATAAAAGATAATAATATAAGCCCGTAAAAAGATCAAGGTGAGACAAACAACATTGGGAAACACATATAGAAACAAACAAAAAAAAAAAAAAAAGAGTTCTACACCAAATGTTTTGAAAATGGGTGAAATTGTAGATCTGATCTAATCAGATGGAGCGGCAAATATTTTGCATAACACAAATTCTTACTTGAGTAAAGCTAATAGAAGAGTTCACATAAAGATCTGCACCATCTCTAGCAAAGACAGGATCATCAGCAACCTAGATTGCAAAAGCATAATTCAGAAAGTGAGGATGATATATACATCAAGCAGCAAATAGTAATTTGTTATTGATTTCTGTACTAGCCTATTTGGCGCCTAAAGGTCAAGGTTAAAACTCATATAGTTTCAACAAATGTGTGACATGTAAGCCAGCTCAAACAAAAAGTAGAGCCATAAGTCTGATGACAGAAATTATGAAATGTTGGTCTGAGTCTACACTTGCACATAATAACATTAAGCAACCAGCCCTTAAGTGAGCTTTATAAAGATATAAGGCAACAGAAGGAACTGCACCTTTATTCTAATGAACAAGTTACCAGGTTGACTTCCTTGTCGCCTAATATTACCAGCTTCTGGTATACGTATTGTATCTCCAGAATCCACACCTAATCCATTTTTAAGAAGAATAACAACAGGAATCAACAAATTTAATGCTACGATCTTAAGCAATTTTTTTTTTTTTTTTGTTGGTGCCACTACATGAAGACCACTTATGCAAACAAAGGTTCCATACTAGAACTTGTTCGACATTCTTAGATCCATGCAAAATGCAGAAAATAAAAGCAGTAATTTCAAAGAGACTGGTTAATTAAAAAAGCTGTATTATATAGGAAGCTTCTGAACACTCAAAAACAGAAACAAATATGGAGAACAAAAAGTAATATAACAGGATCAGCAAAGCCAACCTCGCATATAAAAGGAAATAGTTGTAAAGATTATCTTAAAGCTATATGCTAAACCATATAGAAATCCACGTGCAACCACCTTCCTTATATGCACTGCTAAGAACAAAAGCTACCCCTCAACCTTCTTAACTTGAAGATTGTTCCATCCAAGACAAACATCTAATATGTACCTGCAGGTATTGTAACTTTAACTTCTTTAACACCTTCAACGACCCCTGAACCTTGGCATGACATACAGTATTCCTGGATCATAAGTGTAAAACCGTGTTAAGATGACATACAAGTAAAAGAAAAAATGGGGATATTTTGCTAAAATCACATCAGACCTTTATTATTCGTCCCGATCCTTTACAAGTGTTGCATGTTGATGTAAATGGAGGAATTGTGACCTGGTTAAGTGTTAATCCAGTATAAAAAATAAAGGTTGCATGTATTATCTTCAAAAAACGAATCCTATTTGAAAGATATACATACTAATCGCCATGAAAATAGATAGTCAAAAAACTCACTGTCCCTGCGCCTCTGCAAGTTGGACAAACTTTCATCTTGGCATTAGGCGGATAGCCACGCCCATCTGCATTATACAATAACATGGCATGAGAAAACCATATCATCAATAAAGGGGAAAGAAATCAGTCTTTCAAACAAATGGAAAGAGAAGAGAAATACATTTGCAATAAATTAAGCAAAACTTGATTTCTAACAGTAATGAGAATAAATACCAAACTTTAAATGAGTATAGGGAATAATGCATGCAGCAGATTACATGTGAGTTTCTACGATTCTTAAACACAACATGATTCCAACAAATTTTAGCTCTACTTACCACAAGAATCACAAGGAACAAATGCATCAAAGCAAAGATCCTTTGTGCATCCTTTAGCAGCTTCAGAAAAAGAAAGCAACATCTCTGTCTAAACAATTTCCAAACAGAACATATTTCAACTTGAAAATGTAAAGCATGAAGCTAGTAGAAAACTTTATGATAGAAAAATGTGTTGACCTCGATATCTGGTGAAAATTGATCCATCTCATCTTGAAATATCTGCAACATAACAAGTTTCGCCATTTCAGACATCACGACAACCAATTCCATAAGACGAGAATCGTTAGAGGGAACGCCAAATACCTCAGAAAATATCTTGGAAAATGAATCAGAGAAGTTTGTTTGATAAGTATATCTAGACCCTTTTGCACCGCTTGCATCGTAGAATCTAAACCCTTCAGCACCATTTGCACCAAATTCCATGTCTTCCGGACTTCCAGCACGCATCTTTTTTTGTAAAGATTCAGAGTGATTCAATTAGTTTAGAAACCACAGACATTGAATTGCAGATAATTTAAAGCCCTATCTGAATAAGAATTGGTGGCAACAATTGCCTAAGCACCAACAGTAACAAACTGTACCAGAGTTCCGCTTCCGGAAAGAAAAAAAAAGGTGACAATGACAACCAACAAGGAAAAAGGGGGGAGTACTAATTACCCTGTCATATTCTCTCCTCTTCTCCGAATTTTGCAAAGTCTGCAATTAACCAGGACAAAAGTTCTAATGAAATTTTTTTAACAAGATATTAAAAAAATTTTCCAGAATTAAACTTTTGCATTTCTTATCTGCCATTAGGAAGGACAAATTTTGACATTAACCAACAAAAACAAAACTACAAACCTCATAGGCATCTGTTATCTCTTGAAACTTCCTCTTTGCAGAAGGATTATTCTTATTTGCATCAGGATGATACTTCTTGGCAAGCTGCAAAACCAAAAATTACCAAAAATAACAATAAAAGAATTCCCAAGATGGTTTCCATATATTAATCAATAACATCTTAATCTACTCACTGCATGATATGCCTTTTTTATCTCATCTCGGGTTGCATTTTCAGGCACTCCAAGAATTTCATAGTAGTCTTGTTTAGCAGAGAAGCGTGATCCTACAAAAATGCATTGACTTCAAGAAAAATTGAATTCCTAACCCAAAAAAAAAAAAAAAAAAAACTTCAAAGTATAAAAATAGAGTAAAAAAAAACCTGTTGCATGAAAATATCGCTCTTTCAACGTCATTCCTGTGGTCATAAAATTAAGGGTTTTCCCAGTACCAAAACTGCAACTGTGCAAAGCTTATTCCAAAAAAGGGAGATAATTTATTGTTGTTTAACTTATCAGAAATGGCCAAAATGGGCATTCAAAAATTACGCTGTAATACCTCTTTCACGATCTAACGATTGGAATAATGCGGAAAGTTTCCTAAACCCATCGCTCCCATCAATCGCCGATTCCACAGGCATGGTTGAAGCCCAATGTCGTCGGCACTGCACGTAATAACCCCGCAAATGAAATCATCAATAAAGTGTTAAAAATAAGAATGATTCATCGAATTACATTGAAATTCCAAAAAAAAAAAATGTTAAGAAGAATTTGGGTCAAGGGCACTCACTAGCCTTAGCCAGTTGAATCTTCCCATTTTGGAGCTGAGATGTTGCCTAATATTAATCCTTGAGCCAGATTTGTAGGAAAATTTTAAAAGGAAAAAATGTAAAAAATTACGTCGTGTTTGAGCAAATAAAAAGTACTAAAAAAATCGGAGTGATTCTGGGTTACAGTGGAACAGTCAATTACTCCAACTGAAAGGTTCAGGGCTTTATGCAAGCCAGGGGTTTGATACTTTTTAGCCTTATTTAGTCCAAGAAAACGGCAGCGTTTGCACTGTTGCATCCGTCGCGTGCCAAACGGTTCACTTCTTTCTTAGCCCTCTCTCTCGCTCAAATCTTAACCGCGAAAGGAACTGTGAGAGCGGAAGCGGAGATTTTTAATTGTCAATGGCGAGTCGCTCGATTTTTCTCGTACTTTAAAACGCAATGGCGGCGTGCGTGTTTCAGCGGAGAAGCCACGTCTGGAAATCAAAAGAGGGGAATTTTGAAGTTGAAGTCACCAACGGCAAGTGAAACCACGGTGCTTCTCGAAAATGGGGTGGATTCGGGTTATAAGGTTGAGAATTGGGGGCCCCTGATTAATTTCCCAAATTCTCCTCAAATCTGCGCACTGCTGCTGCTGCAATCAGGCCCTCGAGGCTCCTTTCTTTACTTCCATCTTTAGATTTTAGAAGTTCTTGATAATGTAATATAAAGACGGTTCATTTTATATTCATTTGGAAGAAATGTTGAGGGAAAACAAAACAAAAAACTGGTACAACAGTCCGTGACAGCAAACAAAAAAACACAGATTTCTACCTATTTACCCCGGGTAAAAGGGCCCATAACGAGCGAAATAAGCCTGTAAGGTTGCATTGGCCTGCATCATCCGTATAATATAATGCATGAATGACATGGAGGCATTTTAAATCACACTAACTCTCAAAGGGTCGTTAACTGGTAAACACCAAGGACTCAAGCAGAATCAGCTTTGAACTGTGATGAATGCATTAGAATTCATTAATTGGTAAAGACCAAGGACAAAAATGTTTAATCTTCTTCGAATTCATTGAATTCTGGTCCTAATTATTAAGAGATTTCAAAGCAAACTAACTGAAGAAGGCATTACATCGGGGAAATCCAGCTTGTCTTCCACCCCAAGTTCATCTACCAAAAGCCTTAGGACGCTGAAAGACTATTTCCATACAGGAAATTACGGGAAAGAAACACTTAAAACTCTAAATTATTGAACGCTCGTTACAAGTTTCAGTACAGCCTCCATCATAGGAAAACCATGAGCTCTTGCAAGACCTTCTTGAGTTACTGCAATGCTAATAACGCTGATGAAACATTTCGTGAGATTCGATCATGTATTGGCTCCTGCAAGGAAAATAATTAAATCAAATTGCCCACTTTGCATAATAACATCAAAGAGGCATCTATAGTGCTAAATCTTACCTCTGTCAAGGGCATCTCAAATGTTGACTGTGTTATTGTCTCGTACAAAAAGATGTACCTGGCAGTAAGGTTAATATCAGTGCAAAAGGTCATCACTGGAAGCCTTTCAATCATATAACACTTTCAAAATGTTTCTACATCAACCAGCAACACAAGGCACATGAGAACCTATGTTGCTCCGGCTCTTCATTTTTCTTGAAATACTGTGTCCAACACTCATGTCAGACACATTTTTATTTAGAATAAATACTTGTATCAGACACACATACTCAAGTCTGAGTAACAAATAAAATAAGTGCATTTAGACACAGATTCAGCTCCTCTCAGTTATTTGTCAATAAAACTATCATCATTGTTCACATGTTTAGGTCCACAACTAACGACTGCACCCACAAATGTGAACTGCGATGAATGCAATGAAAAATAATGAACAGAACAGTAACTGGGAGGATCTCAAATTCTCATCCCAAAACACAACCCCAAACCATAATAATCGTCTTGTCTATAAACAATTTACCACAGTTTAGATGTGGGATTATCGATAATTGTTTATCAAATTCTCAAAGCTTGTAAAATTAGGTCCATATAGCCATCTTTTGTAAAGGCTAGCATAGCAACATATTACATATGGAAGCTGATAAAACAGTGACAGTGTGTTCCAATTATAGGAGAGAAAGGAAGAAATAGTATGTAAGAAATGAAGTAATTTGAAGTGAATAAGACGTTGATTTCATTTTTTTTCCTTTAAATTCTTAAGAGCATATATTCTCCGAATAATTTTAAAGTATGATAACAAGGCAAACATACCGCCAAGCAAGCTCACAGACAAGTTCTTCAGGGGCATCAGGAAGGACCTAAGGATTGCATCGTCAGATGAAATTTTTATAATATTTCCTAAGATGAACAGACATCAAAGAGCATAGACTTTAACTTCTTGATGCGAATTACCTCATCTTGGTAGGGATTACAGTTATCTCTAAACCATAACCTCAAGAACTCCTACGAACACCATAAAAATTTACGTATTAAAAATAAAAAATATTCACAGCACATGGCTAGCAAAGAACTTAAAAGTAACAACCAACAATCTTCACATGTGAGTTGGCAACAAGACAACCTTCGTAAATATCAACTCAGATATGCATAAACTATTCACTACACACCTTGTCAATATTTTCAGGTTCAAGACCATTCCGAAAGCGCTCTTCATAAGAATTGGCAATCCAATATCTACTTGAGTCAGGTGTATGCACCTAGAATTTAGAAAACAAGATGTAAAAGTCATCATTGCCTCTTAGTTTGTGTGAATTTTTCATGCCCGCATATGTATGCTTGCACACGATATGCGTGTGCGTACACATGTTTGCCAGTGTAATATGTATATGAGAAGAGAGAGAGAGCAGGAATCTTTTCATGAGAACGGCATCTAACCTCATCAATCAATAGAATTGAACCATCACTGCTCTTTCCAAATTCATATTTTGTATCAACCAAAATGAGGCCATGCTCCAAGGCTACACGCTGTATTTTCGGCAAAATAATACATATCATAATGTCAGTTGCATTAAACAATACAGAATATTATCAAGCAATATGCAGTAAAAGTGGAGATTAGAGGTTTTGGCTATTGTTTCTTTTAAGTTTAGAACCCTTTTTTACTCTTAAGCGCTACCAATAATTAAGTGAGATATGGCAGCCATGTTAGTGTCACATGTACATATTCAAAACCACTAAGATGTATGATGTTGCATTTTTTAAAAGACGTCACATTTTAATCAGGTAAATAGGATGGTCAGCATTTTTTCTGAACGGTGTTAGTGGGCGGGGGCAACCTGATAACTTTAGGTAACCTGATTAGACATTTTTTTTAGTTCAAGTATCACATTGGACATTTTCCAATAATTTACGGGCTACATAGGACATTATTTCTATTTTAGTAATGGATGGTGAAAGTTTTTGGTTGTAGAAAGCATAAACACCACGCATGTATAAAGAAAGACCAAGATTGCTCTAAGTAAGCTATGATGCCTACATAAAAACGTATCAACTACCAATCGAGCATCAGCGAAACTGTCAACGGTAAGTAGCAATTAACAGAACTAGGGGAGTTGAACAGAATGGGAAGCAACTCTGAAATACCAAAGGCAGCATTTTCATCCCAATCAACAGGCTATCATCTATGTTGCTCAGACTCAGGGAAGAGTGTCGATACCAGTATGTGTCCAATATGGGTATGCTCAATTTATTGAATGTTTTTCCATATATTTAAAGGATTATACCCTTATAGCCAAGTCAAGTATGGCTGTCAGACATAAGCATTTCAAGGATGAAGAGTAGGAGCAACATAGGGTGTCATAGCAAAAAATGCTATTCAATATTTTTTTGCTTCTTATTCTTTTTTTTTTGGGTGGGGGGGGGGGATAAATTTTCTTGTATATTTTATGTTCTAACATATTGAGGTATAATTTGATCTCATCTCAAGGAATTTCAGTGTGCTAGTTCATACTGTCTTACTTGCATTATAAAAAATTACACAATGAAGGCACACAAAACTTATGAACATAATCTATCTCACCTGTCCATACTCAAACAAACTTAAAGCTTTTTCTCTTACTTCATCAAACTCAGCTCGAGTCATCAGTCCTCTTTCAGTAATCTGCAAGGAAAATGCATCACTTTAAATAATTTATCCAGATGATAATCTAACAAGCAACAATATCCTCGAATTAGCCAACAGGAACCCATTTTTTGGAGCCTTTCCAGTTTGAAGGAGCAGATGTGGAGGAAGATGAAAACTTTGAAGCAACAAGAAAGTTGAAAGAAGATTCTTATTCTTTTCTTTACATTTTCCCTATATCTGTCATAGTTTAATTTGGGGAAAAAAAATCAACCTCAGCTGGAGTTACAGGAACATCGTGATCCTCAGCCTTAGTTGTTGGTGTGAGTATATTTGCTGTTAACTTTTGATTTTTTACCAACCCTGCAGCAAACATATTAATTCACCATCATATACCGAAATTCCAAATGCAAACAAACAGTGATTTAATTATACAGAAACCTCACCATTCGGAAGTACATTGCCACAGTAATTTCGAACTCCATTTTTGTACACCGTCCACAGTGAGGTATCAGTACTTCCTGTCACATACCCTCTAACTACATATAGCACCAAAAAATTCAGATCAGATGATGATTTTACACCAGACGACTGCAATATCTCTAAATGATAAGGCTGGCACACAGAAATGGAATGGAAAACTTAAAATCACTTTTTGAATCTGTGATGCTTCAACCCCCATTCGATACACGAACTAAAGAAACAATGAGCTTCCATAAAAGACCACTTCAAAGAAAAATTTCTGTAATTGGACCAAGTGAAATTCAATACCTTTTCTGAAACCAAACAAGTCTTTGTCTTTATCTTCCATACCTTAAGAAATTAGCCCATCTAAATATAGAAAAACTAAAAATTATGGAATATGTTCACTATTTTACATAATGCGAACAATCAAAGGAAAACTGGTGATTGCTTTAATTGATAGTAGAATTTGGCTAATTATCCAAACTAAGGAATCGCTCCTAATCATGAAATCTAACCAAAGAAGTTCAGCGTTCAAGTTTGCAACTGTGAAACAATTCAATTCCCATTAACCATCCTCCACGTGGCTTTATTAACGGTAAGAATATCAAAGATACTTACCAACAAATTCAACAGGAAAGACAGAACATTTCTTTGCAATTACAACATTTTTATCTGGTACTGACAAAACTGCATTTGGAGTTATATGTTGTGTTCTATTGAACCACCACAAACTGGTCTCATTAAGAACCTGAAAATTGATATCCAATAATGAAACCACATCTCAATTACCACTATAAATATTCACCATCAACAAAGTAGCAAGTATAAAAACCTGGCCCTTGAAGGGAATAGAGGCAAGAATCCTATCAAATGCACTCTGACGATCAGTAGTGACCAAAACAAGATAATCCCCACTATCATAAATATCTCTAACCTGCAAAAATTAATCAAAATTAAAAAATAAATATCCTTTTAACACCACCCGTTGTTTGGTTGCTGAGAACAAGCACACAACTTCAAATCTTAACTTAGACACATCGGTGAAAAAAAAAAAAAGGAAAACCTTTTGTTTCTACCTTGCCTCTGGTTTTGGATTTGAGACCAGGAACTGTCAAATGAAGATTAGTCTCTGATAGACAATTGTGAACTGAGTCCTTTATGGTGACAAAAACTTCTTCTTTGCGAGCAGAGTTAATTAAAGGATCAAACGGCGGATTTTTTTGGCTTTGGTTTTGGTTGGACATAACCGAAAGGGAGATTTTGGGATACTTTCTGGACTTGGGTTTTGCTCCAATGGAAGAGATTGATGCGAAGAAGGTTTTTTGAGTTAGGTTTTGGGTGGATTTAACTGGGGCTTTGGGAGGGTTTAAGGTTGTCCTCACACACTCAGCCATTTTCAGTTTTTCTTTTTGTTTTTCTTTATCTGATATTTTAGCAATACTCAGCAAAGAAAAATCGAGTATTAAGCCGTGTTTGGTTGCGTTGAACCTAGGCTTCTTTTTCCCTTTTTATTGCCTTACATTCACCCAACTCAATAATTTCTCGTTCGAACTCGGAATCAAATTAATCAATTCGAAAAAGCTAAGAATGAGAAACTCCTCACTTGTAATCATTTTTTCAAATTCTCGTGTGTGTGTGTGTGTGGCAAGATATGTTTGGTCGGTAATTAACTATATTTTAAAAATAGTGTCTTAATCAATTCCATTAATTATTAATTAATATTTTAAAACTTTATTTTTTATTTATATTATTAATTTATTAAAATTGATTACACCCACTTTATGAAAGCTTAAAAAATAAATAATAAATTAATTTTTTTATTAATATTGCTAATTTTTTAAGAGTTATAGATAATTTTCTTATAAAATTGGTAGTTTTTAAAATTTAAAATATGTAAAAAATTTAAAATATCAAAATAGTCTTGATATTATATTTATTTATTGTTTTTACTTTTAATTATATATCTTAATATAAAAAAGTGATTGAATTAATTCATGATTTTAAACTTAATAGCTCATTTTATATCAATAAATATATTATTAGTAAAGTAAATAATTGAATTTAATATCGTTAAGTTAAAAATATTAATTAAGTTAAAAAATAATATAAAAATTTAAATTAAATTAAATTATAAATAATTAATTTTTTAAAATAACAAAATGAAAATTATATTTTTAAATAAAAAGCTAAAATTTTTAAAATAAAAATAAAAATTAAATAATTAATTATTATGTAAATTATATAGATACTTTAAAGCTTATATTTACTTTAAAAATTTTATTTAATTTTTTTAAAATAAGTTCGTGGCACCAATTCGTCGTAACCGAGTTGGGGGCTTTTATAACGCAACGTTTTCCATTTCCACGCGTATGCAATCCGTACAAACAGACATGTTTAAAGGCGAGTTTGACGGGAACAAAAAAATCAACGTCCACGTCCTGGACCCCGCGCCTGGTTTTAAACCAATCACATCACGTCACGTCACGTCACGTGCTTAAACAGGAAAAAGAAAAGAAAAAGCGCAACTTACTCAAGGCCACGTAAACCAATCGAACGTTCGAAAAATTAATGACGTAAACCAATCTGAGTTCTCAAGCAAACCGGGTATCTGAATAAAATCCCAGATTCGGAAAATCTACCGTCGAAGAACTCGCCACGTCACCAATTTCCTCGAAGTTTGAAAAGCCGGGTAATAATTTTTATTTAATAAAAAAAGAAAAAATATATATTTTACGTGTTTGTATAAAATAAAATCATCCCCAAATCTCTGAGGCCGGATATTTGTAGGTTTTCCGATTTGATCCTCCGAATTTCTCTCCCGGGATTTATCCCAATTATATACACATCTAATATTACTTATTCTTCCTTCTTTTTTTCTTTCTTTCTTTCTTTCTTTCTATCTCAACAGTCTTTCAACCGGGGTCTCCCTCTTGTTGGAATCTGTGGCAACTTTGACTGTGTTTAAAGGTTCGTTCTTCGCCCTTGGTTTCTGATTTTTTTGGGTCTAATTTTTATATTGGATTGGAAATCTGGAATAATAATAGAATAATAGGAATTTGATCTAGGTTCTAGTTGGTTCCCAGGAGAATCAACAAAAGAAGGAAACAGGATCCATTTAGTATCTTGATTTCTTTTTTTAAATAAAATTTCCGTTATTAATTAAATACCAGATTTTTAATACCTTCACTTTGTTGGGGGTTCAAAACATATTGTGGCTTTGTGAACCAAATTTTTATATTATTTGCTTTTTTTTTTCCCCTCTGTTTTTCCTTTGTTTTTGATAATTATTTCTTTATGTTTCTTGATTTACAGGAAAGGAAAGCAGAAGAGCTTGGGTAATAAAATTGAGCATTTTCGTTGATGATTCGTTTTTTTTTTTTTCTGAAACTTCAATGTATCTAAGGTCTAGCTTTGGATAAGATTGTTTGGATTGATACTTGACTCGATGAGAAAGAAGAGGAAAGGAAGTGAAACCAATGCATCTCCGGAGGTAACCACTAATTTTGCAACGACTTGTGACTCCAGATCAGCTAATATTAGGTCCCATTATTCCTTAGAAGATTATGCGAGAATAAAAAAGAGGTGCAAAGAGGATGTGGATGCACTTCCTGTTGGTTCATGTAAAAGTAGACTTGCTGGCGTTGCAACTGCCCCACCTTGTGGTGCGTCCTCTTTGGTGCCTCCAGGGAGAGGTCTGAAGAGGAAGATAGGCTGCATTGAGGTAATTACGCGAACCGGTAGGAAGAAAAAGATCGAGGATGATTATGTAAAGGGTGACCCGATTGGGCAGGGGAAATTTGGGTTGGTTTGGTCGTGTAGGTCTAGGACTAGTGGAGTAGAGTTTGCCTGTAAAACCCTGCATAAGGGAGAGGAGACGGTTCACAGAGAAGTAGAGATAATGCAGCATTTATCTGGTCATCCTGGGATTGTTACTTTGCAGGCAGTGTATGAGGAACCAGATTGCTTTCATCTGGTAATGGAGTTGTGCTCTGGAGGTCGTTTGATTGACCAAATGGCAGAGGGTCAGTATTCAGAGCAACGAGCTGCTAATATTTTTAAGGATGTGATGTTAGTCATTAAGTACTGTCATGAGATGGGAGTTGTACATAGAGATATAAAGCCCGAAAATATTCTCCTCACAACTTCAGGGAAGATAAAGCTGGCAGATTTTGGTCTTGCCATGAGAATCTCCAGTGGTGAATATCTGCCAACCACTTTGAAGAATATCAGCTTTCCTTTTTATTGATTCTTTTAAATTCTTTCTTTGTTTATTATCTTTCAACCCAATATGTAAATATTTGGATGTGTAGAGTTAAATTTGTATGTTCCCAATGTTTATCAAATATGAAGATATCTTTATTTTGAGATTGGTTGCAAATGACTTGCACATATGCATGAAGTGGTAGAGAGCGAATGAAATTGTTGGATGGCATTTACATATTAACCTTTCTGTATCCAAGGTTGTTTATGTTTTCGTCTCTTTTTAAGCTGTGCCTGATGCTTCTGAGTGACTCAAATTGCTATTTACTACAGGTCAGACTTTGTCTGGTTTGGCTGGAAGTCCGGCTTATGTTGCACCTGAGGTTCTTTTGGGAAATTACTCTGAGAAGGTTGATATATGGAGTGCTGGTGTACTCCTACATGCACTTTTGGTTGGGTTTCTTCCATTTCAAGGAGACTTCTTGAAGGAAGTGTTTGAGGCCATCAAGAATGTAAAGCTGGATTTTCACTCTGGGATATGGGAGTCTGTATCTAAACCTGCACGTGATCTTTTGGCAAGAATGCTGACGAGGGATGTTTCATCGAGAATAAGTGCTGATGAAGTATTAAGTAAAGCCCCAACTCTCTCTTTGCTGAAAATATGTAGAATAATTAATAGCACATACATTTACTATCAGCTTTCGAATTAGCCTTTCGTTCATCAATGAATCATGTAATTTTGCTAATTATATATGTTAACATATTGAGCCATCACAGAGGTATTTCATTTATCTATTTTATCAATGTTTCTTGCTTTCTTAGTATTTTGCTTCTGCTGCCTGTTATGTTTATTTTTCAATTTATGCGGACTCTTTTATATTCTCTTTTTCCCCAAACAGTCTGTTATCAATTAGTAATTTATCTTAGGACTTGAATGGTGCAAACACTGCAGTGCTTGAAATAGCTTAATCATTAGATTTTACCTTCTGATATTTTTGAATTTTGTAAATATCAGGGCATCCGTGGATATTGTTCTACACTGAGCACTCATTGAAGACATTATACATTAAATCAAAGTCAAAGAATCTAGTAGAACTCTCTGTCCAAATTTTCAGTTCTCGTGGATCTGAGTTAAGTGTGAGGAGGATAAATGGTGGTTCTCATAGTCAAGGTCCACTGCCTGTCTCGTCATCCAACAGTTCAAGCTGCAAGTCAGAGGAACAAGATGAAAATGGTGTGGTGGATGTGCTCGCCGTAGCAATTTCCCATGTGAGGATTTCTGAACCGAAGAGGAGCCGACTTTGTAGTCCCACAGGACCTATAGAGCAGCAGCATTCATCTAACCTGACTGCTAACAACCTCTGTAGAGCGTTTTGATCCTGCCTGACGACTACTAACACGATTATCTCCACTGTTTTTTGAGCTGGGGATTTAGAATTAACCTGCCCTGGTCCCAATTCAGTGGGCAAATCCGAAAATGATGATTATGGATGAAACATCAATCCTTGTGATAATGTTGTCATCTCCTTAGCAAAGCATTTAAGATTCCAAGCAGTGTTCTTAACTAAATAATTTTGCTAAGCCTGGTGAACAAGAGAGAATTTGTGTACAGAATCGTAAATAGATACTTTCAAATTACTTTTTCTCCTCAGGTGTACAGGTGCTTGTTGGGTTATGGGGAATGAAAGTTTCCTTCATTACTGACACAGGTAAGCTGTTGTTATTGCTGAAGACGAGCATAGCCTTATCTCGAGTAAGAGCGCGGAAAGCAGTGTAGCGACTCCATTATTGCTCTTACAAAATTGACTTTTGAGTGTTATTTTTATCTTTAAAAACATTTTGAACGATGCGTAATACATGGTTTATAGGTCCAAAGGCCTCCTTTTTTAGTACCTGATTAATCTCGCTTATTTTTAACAATCTTACGTCACAGGTTTATTTTTTATTTTTCCTATCCTGCCCTGCCTCGAGCAGTGTTCGTTGTCAGGATCGGTTCCGCGTTACATTGGACGGTCAAGGCTCGATAACAATTCTGAGCCTAAAGTTTCATTTTCAGGGACAAATAGTTGAGAAGAGTTTGTTGATCGTTACCTTGTGACATATGATAAATGCTAGACCGGGAAATGGATATGCGTTTTATGTTTCATTTGTGTGTGTGTGTATGTGTGGAAACATAAATGAAAATACTAATGTTAAATCCGGTTGACAAGGACCACGCAAATTCATGGACCCCGTCCCTATCTCATAAATCTCATCCGTTATATAAACTTTAAATCTCAAGTTTAAAATATCAAATTTCAACCAATTAAACAAAAACCAAATGGCATAATTCGAGTTAAATCACCATTCCCAAAGCTATAAAAAGCAAAAGCTTAGAAGTCGAATCTTAGCAAATGACAATAATTCCGGTGATAGAAAAATTGATAGAAAAATTATGTTACAGGCTTATACTACTAAGAACAAAAGGCATAACTAAGGGCGAATATTCTTCATATAAACACTTTCATCGAAGTGTTGTCCAGAACTTTAGCTACCAGCATGGATCATACAATCACGCATTAAAACCCAGATTACAAATGCAAAATACTCTGCTTTCGGAAGATAGAACTAGTGTTCTTACCACAGGATAAGAAAAGCCTAGATACGATGATGTTTTTTGTCAATTACAGCTGACAAAGTCATGAAGAAAGTTCTACAGAACCACCTTTACTGAAACTGTTAGCAGCATTTAGGCACCATTTTTCAATAGCCAATTGACATGTACTCGGCTCTCACAAACTTCATCTTCTGGACAATTTGGACCACATGTAGACAACAAAGAAGCAAAACAGTGCAAAAAGAACGACATGCACAATATGGTTTGAACCATGCTTGATTATACTCTTGTTCAGTTTCCTAATGTTGTTCTTCACCCCCGCTTGAGCTTTAATCATGGTCATTTGCTGTCAAAAAAAAGATTACACGTTCAGGAAGAAGCAAAAAAACCCAAAGCATTTTTCCAAATATAAATAGTAAAGCAATAAGGAATGCCTTGCTATCTTCAACAGAAAATCACCATTTAAGGCAATAAACTGATAGAATTTATTCTGCATGAATGTGTAGACATGTACTTAATAAAGCAGGCATGATAAAAAGAGGAGAATCGCTGTCTATGTTAGTCGGGCTTAGGTGTGAGTATCGAATACGGGTATGTGTCTAACATAGGTATTTTCATTTTTTTCTAAGTTTTCCATGTAATTGGAGACTCCTTAGAGGGTTATATTCCCAAAAACATATGCGAATGTGTCAGACATGAATGTCAAACATGGGTACTTCAAGAAAAAAGAAGAGTTGGAGCAACATAGATCAATATGGATAACAGTTGAAATAATGAAGGGGTTAGTTATCAAGAACAGCTTCCCGCTTTTCGTTTGCATTTAAGGCTTAGCGACTGCCAACTTGATGACAGACTAACAGAACTTTGCCTCTTTGTCTGCCATAAAATAGAAAGAGATGGAGGCAAATAACGATTGGAAGAATTATAGAAACAACAGGGTGCATTAATTTAACTATTCTAATCAATATTACTTGCATAATACAACATATGAATTAAAGAGACAAAGAGGATATTTCCTATTCATACAAACCCCAAAGGGAAAATTATTCCTAATAACTTTAGTGATAGAAAAAGATCTTAACAGATAAGCAACAATTAACATTTCCCACTTTTTTCAGGTTATTTTCCAACACTTCCATGATTCAAAGAGTTCAAAATTTCATTTCCCCGTCCATTTCAGTTCACTATAAAAAACTGTCGTATTTTAAAACCACCAAATGTATATGATAGACTAAGGTGGTCATTCCTTGTATGCAAGCAACAAACTCCATAGCATGCAAGAAACCATAAAACAAAAAAATGCGAATAAAGGGTAAACTTAGCATCAATAAATACCAGCTGATCTAAAAAGTCCTTCTGAAATTTTGCTTCTGATCCTATCTCTTGAGCGACCTGTACCAGACAACCGTTAAGATTAACATGATTCAGCCAGTTAAAGGTAGAGAACGAATACAAAGGAAAACACCCCTCCCCCTCCCCCATTAAAAAAAATTCAGAAGCTAAACATAGCAGCAAGTGTATATATATATCCTTGCAAAAAAATTGAAAAAATACCGATAAAATTCCAACAGAAAAAGGAAAAACACATTAAATACCATTAGAAGATAAATTCTTATAAGCCTTGTTCATCTCAATTAGTGACCTTTGATATTTTTATAAATTGGTCTTATTGGCATTCAAGAATGAATATAAACCAAAGAAACAATAATGATATTTCATGAAATCTACTAAGAACCGCAAGCTATCCCAATGAATGACAAAATTTCATCCAAGAAATAATTTATACGCAAAATTTAGCTTAAATTCTTAAAGCCAAACAAACGAAGATGAAAAATCACATCAGATTATCAGCAAGATGTCGCTGAATTTTATTAGCTTAATATCATTTATGTAATTCATCCAATGGAAAAAGAACGATCAAATGAATCAGAAAATAAATAAATGTAAAGGTCTTACATTTCTCAATTGCTTAACTTGGCTACGGAGACCAGTGATCTCATCGTCCAAATCAGCATGCATCGGATCAATCCGCAATTGTATTTCATCAGAGCTAGCCACCGGTCTCGTGCTTAAACCCTCCCTATTTCATTATTAACAAATAATCAAAATTAGCTCCAACAAACAAATGAAAAAAATGGAAAGCTAATAAATTCTAAACCCATTGGATTCTAAGATTAAAAATTAATTGAATCGAAAGAATTTCACGAAAAGAAAAGTAGACCTTGATCGGTAAGCAGCCGCGCCGCCGTAGAAGGAATCGCCACCGGTTCG
>JBBYHO010000016.1:1144753-1160817 GCA_038382025.1 Adansonia gregorii | reverse complement strand
TAGTGATGATGACGTTGTTGAGAGAGGATCTACCTTCGGTTTTATTATTTAATCGTGCGGCACTAGATTTTACTATATTTTGGATTTCAGGTATATTTTATTATTTGCCAAACGGGGTCTAGCAAAATTGAAAATGACATAATCGTCCTCTTGTCTTCCACATTTTTTTTTTCATTCTTTTAAATCTTCCAAATTATATTGTATTTTTATATATAATAATATTACCTTGATTTTCATTCTTGTTTTTATTTATTATGCCTCTTGAATAACAATAGTAATAATAAGCACGTGAAATTATTATGCTCACATTTGAGTTTCTCTATATTTAGTTTTTATCTAATTTTATGTTAATTTGTCAATGTATTTGTTTCATTGAGTATTTTTATTTGATTTATGTATAACGTAATAGGTATTTAATATATGTTCAAAATAATTCATTATTATAAGAATTTATTTTATTAAGTGAATCAAGCGAAAGCAATATTTTTAAATGCGTTAAAATATAAATTTATTTTAATAAGTAAAATTTTAGTATATTTATAAATTTATTTTATTTAGTGAATTATAAACTTGTTCATAATCATAGCAACTTGTATAATCTTATAGGTTCAATTTGTACTGGATTAATCTCGGGTTATCATCTAAATTGACTTTAAATTATTTTTTAAATAATAAAAAAATAAATTTATTTAAATTTATTATAAATATTAATATAAAAATATTTTTTTATTATTTTTAAATAATATTGTAAGTTTTTAAATTGATTCTAATTAAAGTGGATCCAATTTGGATAAAAAAATAAAAATTTTTCCGGGTGGTAACCCGGCCTAACTATGATCACCTACGGTAAATTGCATGCATTGCTCGCTTGTCGCTTCTCACCCCAGCACCCTTCGCTCTCGCTTATCATAGGATCTCTCCTTCCGTTTACGAAACCAAACAATCTGCCTATTTCCTTCGCTTCTCCTTGTTAAAACCTTTGTCATATTCTCTTTCTCTTTAAACCCGTTTACTGGTGCTTTAACCAATTGAAGTAAAGATTGCTTTGATTAAACAGGGTTTTTTGGGTGCAATTTCAAAGCCCTGCAATCCGAGCGTTTTCTTTGAAATCCGGTGAAGTGCGAGGAATGCCGTTATTGCCGCAAAATCAGGGTTCTATTTCGTACCCAACGCAGCGAGAAGCCGCTGAGGTTGATGAGACTCTCATGGGTCCTCTTGGCTTTAGCGTTGATCAGTTAATGGTTAGTTAACGTTTTTTTTAAACTCAATCATTTCATAAGTAGACATTTGTTTCATTTTCCATTTCTTTTTTCGTTTAATTTTGTGTTTGAAAGCTTGAGTGGTTTCACTTTATGTGAATTTTCAGGAGCTGGTTGGTTTAAGCGTAGATTGCTGATGTAATGGTTATTACCTTTCTCTCTCTCTCTCTCTCTTTTTTTTTTCCGTTTTATTTGTTGAACTTTGCTGTTTGCCATGTACTAATTTAAGCATGCAAAATTTCCATAGATTGCATAAGAAGTTTGAGATTAAGGGTTCTGCTCCTTTTGTTCATTATTGAATTGGTTTCTCTACCCTGCCGTGCTAGTTGCTATTGTCTACTACTACTGTTAAGTATATATTGTCCAGTTGACAACTCTACTTGAGATCATATAAGATAGGATTATACATAGTTTCCAGTGTGCAAAAGGAGCTTTCCTTGTTACAGGTTTATAAACCAAGCGAGTATAATCGTGCTCTTGCTATTTGTGGCCTGAAAACAATGGAGGGGATGAGCTGGTTGCCGCTCGTCGTTTGTATCACTTTGGGTATAAGCCATTTGTGTATTATCCCAAGCCAACACCCAAGCCCCTTTATTCTGGTCCTGTTACTCAGGTATGGTACAAGAGCTGTAGATGTAGTAATCTTGAACGCTAAATTATATGGTTTATCTGAGTTGTTATATAATCTGCTGGTTTTGTAGCTGGAATCTCTGTCAGTTCCTTTCGTTTTAGTGGATGAGCTGCCTTCGGACTTGTTAGAGGACTTTGACATTCTAGTAGATGCTATGTTTGGCTTTTCATTTCATGGTAAATACTTAATACTCATTCTATTTTATAATTCTTTCAACTTTCTGTTTATGTATGTACTTCATGATCCTGCAATAATATTATGATTGCCGTCTCTTTAGAAACAAATAAACTCTTGCTGCTATGATTCTCTTATTCTTCTTTGTTAATATCGTCTTCTTATTAGTTTAAGATTCATATTTCTTACCACTGCTAAAAGAGTTTTGTTCTTTTTCTTTATGCAAAAATGGTCTGTACATATTTCAATTTTCTTTAATAAGCAAACCTACGCAATATTCCAGACCCATGTGCGCTCTGTTATTATCGTTTATTTTCTTTGGTGTGATCAGACCGTGTCAGTAAATGATTTATTGCTTTTGTTTACGTGTAGTTTACCCATTTCTGGCTTTGTTTATATAAACATAGCATGAAGAAGGTTTGTGGCTGACGATGGTGTGTAATATTGGAAAAACCATGAAATCCTGTGCATGATTTAAATGCTTCAAATCTTTCAGGTGCAACAAGGCCTCCTTTTGATAATCTGATCCAGAAGCTGGTTGCCTTAAATAATTGTGGACAAATGCAACAAAAGTCCCCTGTTATTCTGTCCATAGACATTCCATCTGGATAGCATTTGGAAGAGGGTGATGTTGGTGGTGAAGGAATTAAACCTGACGTGTTGGTATGTCTTTTTTTTTTTTTTTTTGTGTTTAAACACCTCCTTATGCACCTGTCTCCTTTATATTCAATTAACTACTGCAAATTTCTAATTTTTATTTTTCAAATGTTCCTTTGACTGCCCCAAAACTGTGTGCCAAGAAATTTTCTAGACCTCTAGGTGGTAGATTTGTCCCACCAACTATTGCAGAGAAAGATAAGCTTCACCTTCCCCAATATCCAGGCAAGTCTATGTGTGTTCGAATTGGAAAGCTTCCACAAATTGCAATTTCAGCTCTCAGAGAGAATTATATATCCCCACAGTTGCTTGAGGAGCAGGTGGAGGCTGATCCTTTTGATCAGCTATGGGCTCAAGACAAGCGTGTGTTCATTCACTTTACTTGATTTGAAAAGTCCTTTTTTTTTGTATTTTCTCACAATCAGTTACAATATTTTTTTCATGTACGCTTATTGCTTATCTTGCAGTTTCGCAAATGGTTTCAGGAAGTGTTGGCTGCCAGCTTAAAGGAACCAAATGCCATGACTTTGTCAACCACCGGAAAAGATGGAAAACTGTATGCTTCTCTGGTTTTGCTGGAATCATTCTACTTTATTTGGACTCTTTTTTCTTTTTCATGAATCTTAATTCCTTGAACCTGTAAAATATAAATAAGTTGTCCAGAGGAGTTGTAGTATTACTAGTAATTGTCACCATATTCGTTGGAGTAACTTAAATAATGAAGATTGTTAAAAAGCACTAGCCTAACCAAGTGATTTATTTAGAATGAATAATCATGACATAAAATGCTGTAAGAAAAAAAAAATGTGCGGTACTAATCGTGAAACATATCTTACATTGCAAATTATGAAAATAGGTTGAAAACAAGTCAAGGATTTTGTTTCTAATAGTATGTGCTTGGCTAAGCTTATATCTAAATGTTCCCATAAGTTTAGTAGAGTTCTTTTAAAGTGTAGTTTTATTTCTTACAAAATTGTTACTGAATAACCTTCAGGCTGCGAATGATTGTCGCTTCTTCCATCCGCTTTCTGTTTGACATTTTTAAGTGCCTGAAGTTTAAAATTTTTATTCCTCCGAATAAAAGAGTTTAGTTAATGCAACTTTATAGGTGCTAATCCTCTTCATCCAGCTCTGCCATTCTTCTTTGGGTTTAAACCAGTAACAAACTTGTGGAGCTTCGTCCTGAAATAATTCATATTTCCAGCACTTCTAGACGTCCTACATGAAATACATAAGGGGATGATAATTGTCTGCAGCTTCATTTAGAATTTAACTGAATATTTTAGTACACATTTACATTTTGAATGTTTATCGGTTGACCTTTTCTCATCTTTTGTTTTACCATCTTACTGTCTGCTGCAGCTCATCGAGAATGGCTTTTGTTAAAAGGGGTGGATAAGGGTGGTTTTGTCTGGTTAATGTTCCTTACTACCATGGAACCGCGCGCAGTTAACAGAGGGTTTCTGTAGTCTATACTACATATTTTTTGTGATATTTCATGTGTTTTTACTTTAAGCAGGTATACCAATTATGAAAGTCGGGAGGCACGTCAGTTATCAGAAAATCCTTATGCATAGCTTCTTTTCTACTGGGATGGGCTTAACCAGCAGGTAGGGCATTGGACTCTGGCTTGTGCTTATCCATTATGAAAATGTTGAAGTAAGTCAACTTTAGTTGATGGGAAAATTATCTTTTGAAGAAAGTAAAGATGATTCTTCTCAAAATCATGGTTCATATTTGGACATATTACTACAAACTGCATGCTTCGACTGAAATTATTGAAGAGGACCCATTTCTGATGCCAAATTCTCTATCATTTCCTTTTCTACCCTTGATTTGTTTGATGGGAACAATTTTTATGCTTTTAACATTTTGGACATTAGGATTTATTGTGGTTCATGCAAACTGTCGAACTACTTTATATATGTTTTCACTTTATTTTCAATTCTGAAACTTCTTGTGTTACAGTAATAAGGACGAGTTATCCCCATTCAGCTGAAGTTTACAGTAAATAGGCTTCATAATTGATGTTAAGAGGTTGGTAATCATCAAAATAAAATGGTGGGTGGTGATACTGGATAAAATACTTATGTACCCATGCATGCAGGCCTTCAGCTGTGCGTCTAGGATGCGTGTGCGCGTGCGTGTGTGTGTGTGTGAGAGAGAGAGAGAGAGAGAGAGAGTTTGAATGATGGTTGGTAAGTTAGATGATAGCAGTTTTGTACTTATGCATAGGCTCCTTCCCGAGGGAGTGAAAATGCTCATGAATGACCTTGTGCTTGTACTTGGGTGTGCCTTGTAATTTTGTATGTTGACCATAATGCATTACTAACAAGCGCTTCAATGAATAAATAAATGTAGCAGATGTTTCTCAAAAATGTTTTTGGACCATTAGACATATAACTCGAATTATTGAAGTTTGCCGCAATGGGGAACAGAATCTAATTAGATAGTACAAAATTTTAACATGTTGGTTTGTTTCTATAATGAAGATCTATGGGCTATACTGAACTTTGATTTCCAGGTAAGAGTGGAGGATCGGTGCAGAAAGTTTCTGATGAGGAATCAGAGCGGTACTTTCACAGTCCTCCTCGAGGAAGTCAAATTGGCGCAATAGATAGCAAGCAGGTCTGTGACTTTACATTCTCTTAAAATGTTCTGGAAACATAGATGATAGGTCTATGACCCTTTTTCCCCAGTTAATGTCCATTAGAAGTCATAATGATAGGGTCAAGATAATTGAGGATCAATTTCTTGCTCCAGAGTACTGTAGTTCGTGGGCAGCATGATCTGCACCAACAATAGAAAGAACTAGAAGAAAAATACTCTGATGGGTAAGTTATCTCATTTTCAATGTTTGACCCTGATAATTTGGTTTGTGTTAATATTGTTCTATACGCTGTGGTGCTTCAAGTTGTTTTATTGGCTTGATTTCCATTAATCTCTTTTCAAATGAAGTTCTTGTTATATTCACTTCTATTTTCAATCAGATCTAATATGCTCATCCCCATAAATGACCAGCAATATGAAAAGCTAGAGATTCCAATGGGAGGAAATCAGAACGAAAATTTTCTTTGTTGCAGGAGTTTAATTTCAAAGCCCCAACGCTGGGGAGGATACAGACCTCAACCTGAGCATTTTGAGTTTTGGCGAGGATAGCAGTCCCGTTTGCATGACAGGTTGTTTACTTCCATTATCTTGCTATAAGAATTTTGCTGTAAAATATGAATGGAAAGACGATGTTGTCCAAAATCATCCCAAGTTCAAAGCCAATGCACCTCTCAAAAAAATGTAGATTTTGTACAGAAAAAAAATATGGATTGTACACTGGAGCTACATCTTACTTCAAAATATCTTCCTTCTTAATAGATGATTGGTTACCTTAGAAATAGATGATATGATTCTACAACCAGGAGCAGAAATTAAAAGTTGTGGTTAAAATTCAAATTAAGGCTGGTCCAATTGGCAATGCGTGTGCTATTTTTGGCAGGATGGAATATTCCCCTGAAAAGATCAATGGAAAACAATTTTGGAGAATTGTTCATTTTGGCCCCCTGAATAGTATATTCAGCTTCATGACTGAAATTCACCATTGTGGTATTTTGTCATTGATTTCTCTATTTATTTCTGGATAAGCATCAAGTGCATGCCAGTTGCACGAACCTTATTAGGATGTACTTCATGATGGTGTTCTGAGGGCTGAGAGTTTAAACAATAAAAATTTAACGGCATCAACTTACAACTGTGGACATGTAGATCTGGAGTTTGGTGGGGGGTTAAAAGATGCGAGTGCATGGCATGAACATGATCTCTTACAGGGAGTCGTGATTGGGGCACATACGTTTTAGTAAAGGATGAGGAAAAAAAAGGGTAGCAAATTTCCTTAGCATTTATGAGTGTTCTTACCTATTGCTTCCCATTATATATAGACTTAATTTGCTTGCAAATAATCTCTGTCAGGGAATTCATTTCGTTACCCTGGCCTTCTTTAATTGCAATTTTTTTAACTATTTTCGTCAAATCCTCGCCGTTTTGCTCATAACTTCTTTTACACATCTACTAAATAATTCCTCCAGTTTTCCTCTTTGATATTCCATTCTTCACAAGTAGGACATCATTATTATTATTATTATTCTATGAACATATCATTTGACAGTTTATCCTATCTAATATCTTACAAAATAAATTCATATTGGTGATCACCGTATAGTCTTTTGCTTTATCCCCTTAAGCTTACATTGGATAACAGAATTTTCCGAATTTTCATGAGCTTGAGATCATAGATTTGCTAGACAGTTGTTTGTAAACATTTGACTAGGAATCGTATTCGTTGGCTATCCGTTCAACACAACCACTCTTTTGTTGGCTTTGTAGCAGTTGCGTGCAAAGGACAAAGGACCCGAATGGCTCAACGCTCTCAACACCAATTGTGACAGTTATGATGGTAAGTCACTTTATTAGTGGATATCAAACTTTCCTTGTTATATTCCAACTTTCATGATTGAGACTGAGGTGTTTACCGTTGATAAACCATCTAGGAACACTCTTTGTTTGTAATCATAGTTGTTTGACACTACCCCCAGAATTGGAGCGTCTGAGTTTGCAATTTCTTGTTTGTCAAATGGCAAAGTCTGCATCTTAGGATTTTTATTTTTTTTTTAATTTGGTATCTTTAGGGGATTAAAAGAATTGAAAAGAAAGAGTTAGGCAGCCTTTATATGACGAAACCCATCTGCTTTAGTTCATTCAAATTGTTCTGATGCGTAAGCTTGACCAAAAGCTTGGAGATTTCTTTCGTGGATGCTTCTTGACTGTTTTAAAATTTTGGTTAAAGTTAGATGGAGGATGAAAGCCAATTCTGACCAAATTGGGCTCCACCATCAAAAAAATCAAAAGTGGCGTCCGGGCTCCTTTTGACCACCTTCAGCTGAAATCTGACACTACTTTTTTTCTGAAAAGCCAATTTGATGCTATGGTGACCACCCCACTTTCTGTTTTCTATTTTTTTGTTTTTTGGGAAGGTTAAGTTTCATTTCTCAATTTATTGACATATAAAAGGATATATGCTTTATAGTGAAATTAAGAGAAAAGGAGCCCCTTGATCTCTCACACATATCAGCCTTAGATCCTGGTGACCTCGTTTGGGAGGTGAAGTTGGTGGGTTCAAGAAGTTGTCCGAATAAGATGAGCTGTATTTGAGATTGGATTTCAAGATGAATTTTGATTTTTTTTAATGTTAATGAATCTTTCGAAGAATTTTTGGGGGGTCAAAACAAATGTGGAACTTGTTTTGATCAATATTGATCCTACCTCTTTATATCTAATAGTCGAGTATTTGTGAGATGGATAAGTGTAAGACAGACGGAAGCCAAAGATAAAAGAAGCCAAGTGTCTAGATTTGCTCTAAATTCACCAAACCATGCCTAGATTTTTTATTCTGATATTTAAAGAATACTTTCACACCACGATAAACCTTAAGCCTGAAAGAGCCTTTATTATTATTCAAGCATTGGGGCACCAACTTAATGGTAATGGAAATTGCCCCAACTAATCCCAATTTGCTAGCAAAATCCCCCCCCCCCTTCTTACAAGCTGAGGGATGTTCCATGGAAAGCAGTTTCTTCGCCAAGGATCGATACGTTTATTCTTTCTATCATCTATATGGCATGTAATCCGAATTGTGTAACAAATTAATATGTGATTTTTGACCCTCGGTATCTCATTCCATGTTACTGACTTAAACACCATCACTTTAATAGAGATTTTACGATATTTTAAAAATAAAAACAATAACATCAACAACATTGTTTTCTGTGATGAAGTCTTCACTGAACACGACACGTAGTAAAGGCTAGTTATGTAATGCAATGTGATTGGAAAAAAAAAGAAAATAAAATGTATACTCAGATTCTCATAGTCATAGGCTCTATCTAGCTAGGGTTTAGCTATCGATAAAAGGACAGAATAATAAGAGCCTGAGTGCAATGCTTTTGTCAACTCAAATTGTACCTGGACTGGACCTGGACTCGGCGAGATGATGATAGCTTCAGACCTCCCCATCTTCGGCAACACTATTACACTATATTGGGTGATTGTTTATTTATATTATATTTATATATGTTAAAATATATATAATTATATTTAAAATATTATATATTTATATAAATTTTAATTTATTAATAATTTATATATATCATATATAATATTTTAATTATTTTTTTAACAATGTTTTACAATTATCAAATCGAGGAAAAGCAAGATCAATCCCGGAAATAGTGCTAGGAAAGGGGTTCTGTGCTGCAGTACGGAGTCCAGTATGGTGCATTATTAACTAACTAATTGATTAGATTAAATTAAATTAATTAAAAAAAAAAAAGAAGAAGAAGAAGAGGAAGGAGGGGATGGAAGATATTTTTAATAAAGTAGGTGCAGAAGCACGAGAGAGCGTACTTAACGGGTTGACCTCATGCTTAGTTAAGCCATGAATTTGCTCATTTCTTTTATTTTTTTTGAATTTTTTTCCCATCTTCTTCACTGACTAGTATCTTCTGTTTTTTTATGTATGTGCTCACCCACTACCAACTGGAACTGGTTTTTTTCTTGCAAGTCTACAAGTACAACTCATCTTTTTTTTTTTTCCTTTAAATCTTTCAAAACCCAAGTTGTCTAACTGGAAAAGTAAATTTACTTAAATTGTTTGTAGAATATTTTAAGCAGAGAGAGCAAAGCATTGTTACTCTTGTTGCTGTCAGGCTATCAGCAGCAGTGAATAATAGCGGTATAATGTTTGATAGCGTTTGGTAGCCGTAGAAAAAAGTGGGAGGAAATAATGTACTTCTAGTAAATCGAAGACCATCCGAATTAAATGAAAAGCCTCTCTGTCAAATTGATAAAATATATGTTGCAGTGGGTGAAACAGGTCCATCAAAAGGGGCAGTTCAAATGAATCTAATGGCTTAGAGTGTGGCTAAAATCCCGCCTTAATGTAAGCTTGCTCATTATCACTGTTTCTTTGCTTCTTTTTTTTTTTTTTTCCTTTTTTTCTTCCTTGGAGACGACAAGGATAAATGGTTGCTGAAAATTAAAATAAAAAATAAAAAAACCCAAAGGGCAAACTGTGAAGACACGATCAAAGGGGAAAACAAAAGCAGAGACTACCATGGCGTTGGCAATGGTCATGCAGGTAAATGTCAACCCCGTAAGCAGAAGGGAATGGATAAGCTGAGCTAATTATGTACTAAACGGCTCAACCCAAAGTTCTTCCTGTTCAGCGCATGCAATTCTTATCTTCTATACTTGGCCTTGCTGAGAGCCGATACCCAGAAAATATGATCATTATACAACCATACAATATGAAAAATGATATAAATACAATAGAAATAAATGAATATGTCAAAATCAATATAACACAAATGATTGAAATGAAAAAAATTTATATACATATATTATAACATGAAAAAATAGTATGAATATGCAGATGACTAGATGAACTTAAAAAACAAACTTGAGTCACTAGAGAGAGAGAGAGAGAGAGAGAGGGGGGGGGGGAAGGGAACCCATTTTGCATTTGGCATTGTAGCAGTGGGTAAGAGAAAACATTTGGGGGTTTGGTCCACTTGGTAGTCCTACAAATGGATAGACAAGAAAGAAAGCCAAAGCTTTTTGCTTCCCATCACTTAATTGCACATTCAGATGACTCAGATCCCACTTCAATCATAACTTCGCTTTTACCATCCAGCCACAGAGAATACCAACAAAAGAAGGGCAGATAGATTTTCCATCTTAATTATAAGAGAGAGAGAGTGTGAGTGAGTGAAAGACCATTTTTGTGGACTTTGGCTGCTTTATAACGCAGACGCAGGGGCTGTGACAAATCATCAAATGATTGGTCCCACCTTCCATATAGGTAAAAAAATCTATATTGCAAGTGAGAAGCTATTTCAACCATAATCTAAGCTCAAAACATCAAACAGATGCGCAACTCCATTAAATTTTCATGAACTCAAAGGTACAACAACAACTCCAAGATGCAAAGGACATAAGAAATCTATCAGGACCATCCACCATCTATGCTTTTTAAGATTTGGGATTTTAGTGGATAGAAGATGGAATCCCAGATGGTGGAGAGTTCCTGTAATGTGTACTTATACAACACTTTCCACACATAACTAATAGACCTTTCTGTCCATTTGATCATCTCCACATTCTGGAAAGAATAGTAAAAGGGGAAAAAAAAATAAAAAAGGAAAAGGAAACAGAGTCTTGCTCAAGTTTTATGGTCCATGCATGTGCATATTTGGCATTTTATTACCCTTCTCGCATTGCCAACAAGAACAATAAGAAATTCAACAGTCAGGTGCTAGCACAACACATCTGAAAATAACAAACATGGAGAGAAAAAAAAAAAGGAAAAAAAAAGAGAGAGAAAGAGACACAGAGAGATGTCCAAATATGGGATTTTAGCTCTCACAAAACTACCGCTTAAACTACAAATTTAATCCAAATGAGCATATACTATTCTTTTAGAGAGTGGATAAATGCTACCGTGGCCTAACAACATTTCTTTGCTGCAACCATGGAAAAATAGATCCACCAATCTTGATCTCCTTTTAAATCTCCGATTCTTCAACAATAATCTCATCCCTTCATCAAAGGAAAAGGCAATTTGTCCCAAAAACACATATTTGCCCTTCCATATGGTTCAATAGCCTTCCTTCTCTTCTGGCTAACTTAGATTATGATAAAATGAATATGAAAACAAAATGAAACATAAAAATTTAGATGCATACCGCTGGAACAACATCCAATTGTACAATAACTTACAAAGGCATCCTTTTTTCTGCACTAGTCCCCCTTATCCAAAGTCCTTTGAGAACCACAGCTTGAACTCTTGTCCCTCACCAGGGGATTGCTTTCAATGCCAATGTATCGGTCCAAGCCAGAAGCATAAGTTATTTATTCAACTTTGCTTGACTGGGACTACTGGGACCTTCGCACAGGTTATTTAAGCGATGCACGCCATATCAAAATTCCCCGTGAAACAGTTTAACTTGCTTGGTAATTGGTTCCACCATGAGAACAAATGAAATAGCTTCCTGCACCAAATTTGCCTACAAGATGGTGACAGATTTTGGTGCATCAATTCTTGGTCCTTCAAGAGATCGATACATGTATAATATTTCAACCAAGTCATCCCTCTGCTCCTCATCAGCGGACTTAATCACTTCAACCACTAGGCGAGGCAGAGCATGAGCAATCTGTTGGCAACCTTGGCGAGTTAGTCTACATGAGGACATCCAAAGGAACCTCATGTTGTAGTAGTGATGCAACCCGGAATGCAGAGCAGCATCACCAAATGGGCTATCTCTAATTTCAAGCTTCTGCAATTGTGAACAGCCCTCAAGCACATATTTCAGCCCCATGTCACTATCTCCAGCAAAAGCCACTGACAACGTGCGTACCAATTTCCCATATTTTCCAATATAATCAAAAGCTTTATCTGTTAGTAAACCAGATACAGCAAGGCGAGTGAGCTTCTTACAATTCATAACAATGGCTCCAAAACCATCGTCCATAGGTTCTCCGGTCACATGATCAGGCCTGTGGCGCCCCATTATGCACAGCCGAAAAACAACAAGATCTGGACAGTTCTTGGACATTGCTATGACAGCTGCATTAGTCATTTGCTGGCAGAAATACAGAATAGATTGCAATTTCCGACAACCCTCAGAAATAGCTTGGAGGCCCAGTTCAGAAACAGGGCTATCACTATCCTCCCTAGCGTCAACAGGGAAAACCCGAAGCTCACGTAATTCCTTGCATGTTGCAGCCACTGCTTGAAGTCCTTCATCACATATTGAATCAAGGACCTGCATAATGAAAGCAGAGGTTAAGCTTCATGGTGCTAATTTCTTCAGAAAGCTGACATAGGACAATATATTGAACACATACCCAGAAAACCTGAAGTTTGTGGCAGTTGCTTATAATTGGCTTAAGCTGTTCGGCAGTAATGTTGGCATAGCTGAAATTCAGAGACGTTAGATTTGCACAAACAGGGTAAATTGCAGGCAGATAATCAGGAATTATTTCCCTAAACCCAGAAAGACAAACTAAGGATCTGTAGGCAGCAAAAGCGGTTACATAATCTGGTTCTTGATCAACTTCCCCTGCAACCTCCGATGGGCTAAAGGACCCTGTCCCAAGGTGTGTGAGCTGCGGAGCTTGAATCATCAGGCGGTATAGCTGCCCAATTGAAACATATCGATTTAGCCTAAGCTTCTTAAGTGAAGGAGACCTAGCGACCAGCCTTTCCAATGCCTCGAAATTTATCGGGCATTCTACACAATCAAATATCAATGACTCAAGATATGATTCACCCACAGGAAAACAGGATAACCAATCTGTCTCATCATCTGCAACTTCGGATTCAATCAGATCAAGCACCCTAAGCTGTCTGCAATTAAAGAAATACACGAGTCAACTATCCATACAATTTTAGCCTCAAACAACCATTTTTCCCTTTTATCGCTACTTGAATATTTTAACATCCTCTAAACCATATCCAGATGAAGGAAAATCATACAGATCTAAAACTTTCAATCTACAAAACCCATGGATCAGATCAAACAAAAATCTAAGTGAAACTGCAAACTTTTCTTAAACCCATAGCAAATAAACCAATAATTATGCTCCTAACACCTTAAACAGATCTAATCAGCCAGCTATTTATTTATAAATAGCTTTATAATCAGCAAAAACAGTTATTAAAAAAAAGGAACAATACCTGCACTTGCTAACAAAAATAGCAAGGCCACTAGTTCCAAACCCATCACAGCAAACGAGAACGAGCTCCTTAAACCCTAAAAACGACTCGGCCAGCATTGCCAGATCATCATCCGTCACTGACATACGCTTCAGGTAAACTTTCTCCAGCCAAGGGCAAGACTTGGCCAAAGCTAGCACCCAAGGATTGAAGTGTGCCCCCCAATCGGGCGGCATCAGGTTAAAGTCCGCGAACCTGGGCTTCCCTTTCAGATGAAGAGCCCTCACCCTGGTGAACCTGGCCATGGCCCGACGCGGCGAAACCGCATAGCAGTTCCCTATGAACAGCTCGGATCGCGTAAGTGCCTCCATCCGGTACCACGACTTGCACACCAATGAGGCGGCGTTCCGGTCCCGCCTCGACGTCAGGAAGTGGAGCACGTTTTCCAACACGTTTTCCAGAACCTCGTCCGAGTACGGTGACTGAAACTCCGGATGACCCGACACAGAACCGGTAGCGACGCAGTTCCGTGGCCTGTTGGAAGTGACCCCAAGATCTGACGGCGGAGATTCCAGTCTTTCGTCGTCCACAGACATTTGCTCCGCCATGTTCTGTCGAATGAACAAGACAACAAAAAGGAAGAGAAAGAAGCCAAGCCGGTATTACACGCGCAGCCTTGTGATCTAAAACCGATTCCCCTCTTTCTTTCCTAGAAGTTGGGTGTAGTTTTTCTTGATTGAAGAGATTGAGATTTGGGTTTCTTAGATCATGGGAAGTGGGAACATTGAGTAAATGAAATATACACTAACGTATTTTGAAATTCTTCTATTTTGGTTCTTTCGGTAAGAGGGGAAAGTAAAGGAGAGTGGTGGGGGGGGAATCTGGGAAGGAAATGAAAGGAATGATGGGGGCATATAGAGAGGTGAAAGATAAGTAAATTAGTTTAATGGGTCAGAGAGAGAGAAAGAGAGAGAGAACAGTGGACACTGCTGTCTGTCAGTGTCTTCTTTCTTTCTTAATCTACTGTCTGAACATTGGGATTCTCCATGCAGCTGTTGCTGTTGCTTGCCTCTTCCCTCCCTCTTTCTCTCTTTCATCTGCAAACTCTGCAATATCCGAACCTCCACACTTATCCTCCATTATTTGAGGGGCTTCAAGCTTTCGTCTTTTTATTATTTCTTTCTTTCCTTTTTTTTTTTAATATTTTTTTAAATTAGACATTTTTATTGGTTTTATTAGACAGCAGCGAGTAAGTAAAAGCACTACTAATACGTAGTAGTTTTTTTCCTTTTGTTGACTGCTGTGAAAATTTGTTCTGGTTTTGTTGCAGACAACCCTTCATCTTTCATTTATTTGCAGATTGCGACTCTTTTTTTTTTTTGGAATTTGATCTAACAAGTTTATTTTAGTATTTGAATGGTGACAAGATAAATATGATTGATTGATTTTATGTTGCATGCATTTTGCTTTTTACAAGTGTTAAAATGATTTTAATTTTTTTATTCACTATTTCTTTCTATTCAAATTATTTTAAAGTATGAATTAAATTTTATCAATTCATGTTATTTTAATCTATAATCATGCTTAAAGGATTATATATTTTTTTTATATATTATCAACTCAAACTACACAAATTCACACATTCATATTATTATTTTCATATCATAATATTTTATATTATATTTGAATTATTTTTCTTATCGCATGTATCGTATTTAAAATTACTAGTATGACTTAAAAATATTTTAAATTGCTAAACGATGCATTATTAAAGGAATAAAATGATCATAAGAAATGAGGTAAATGGTTCAAAGATTCAAAATTTTATTCATTTTATGTATTTTCTATATAGATTACCAAGATGATATAACTTATGCATTATGAGAAAATATAGTGTAATTTTTTAAAACATTTGCTTCTCATGTAATGTGTTTATTGGTGAAATTATATCCAATTTAAACATGATGAATTGTTTAACATAACAAGTTAAGGACATGGGTTTATTAGTTGAATAATATGGCATGCATATTTTTCTTCATTGTGGAAGGATTAAATTGTGAATTAACAAAAAAAAAAGAGCCATTTCATACATATACTGGAAACTGAAGGACCGATTTCAAAATAAGCCATTTTGTAAATGATCTCTCTACGCATTTCCATTCGAAAGTAAAAGAGCACCGTCTAAGCGGAATGCGGTAAACAGTTGTTAGTTAGCGAAGCTTCAAGCCGTGGGGGGGGGGGACTGCTGGAGGAAAAGGCTGACATGCTCTACGTGGCAAAGTCATTTCTTTTCCATCTCCACGCGCTTCATACCGTCTTGTTCGTCACTTGGCGGCAATCCCCTACGCCCGCCGTCTTCCTCTTGTTCTCTTCTCTTCCCTTGTTGTGTGGATACGAAGAATATGTATTTTTATACTCGAAGTTTAATATTTTTTTAAAAACTAAAAATATAGTATTTTACTAATAGATTATATTTATTATTATTTATAAAATTATATTTAAATTAATAATTCATATATTTATATTATATTTATATTTTTTATATAACATAATTATATTTAAAATATTATATATTTATATT
>JBBYHO010000016.1:1088100-1104324 GCA_038382025.1 Adansonia gregorii | reverse complement strand
ATATATATATATATATATATATAATTCCAGACAAACATCACCACAACATAAATAAATAAACATATCCAAATCTATAAAACTAAAATTATCCTATTATATATAAGTACAGATATAATATTAGTTCAATCGTAACAACTTAAAAACAATAATATCCTAACAAAATTAAAAATTTCAATGAAAATGTAATTACGACTTTATGATATTATTTGAATTCCCGATCAAATTTTCAGACAAAAAATGCATTTTATCAGTTTTGATCATCTTTAATAAGCCCCAGATACGGTGAGACTGAGAAAGAGGGAACGAATTCTCAAATGCCCTTCGATCGACGAGGCATGGAGCACAGATTCCATTCAAAATTGTTCTAATTCAGCAATTATGATTCAAGACCGGCAACAACGATGAAATCAGTGCTATAGCTGTAAGATTAACATATATATACCAAAACGACAAGCCTCCTCTCTTCTCAACTCTATGCAAGAACATCTCAAAAAATGAACAAAACAAATCAAATGTTCTTCGAGAAAAAAAAAACAAAAAAAAGGAATATCCACATAAAAACTGATCGAGATGCTTAACAATTAATCAGGGTGACTCAGTATACCTTATTCAATATTTCAGCTTATTCTTACAATCCCAAAAAGCTTTACAAGGTCAACTAACTTCCTCCTCTAGATGTTTTCTGCGGCTGCATAACAGAAATCTGGAACAAAAGAAAAAAGATGGTGTTAGAGATAACATTCTAAAACCCAAATGCCATCAACTTAGCGTCTTATGCAGAACATGATGTATACCAAGAATAATGCCCAAGATTCCAAATAATAATAATTGACAGCACTAACTGATTGATATTGTACGAACATATACACACAGCATGGATGAGATTCAATTTAGATACTAGTTTATTTCAAGATGTTGCTGACTTTAACAACTCAAATAGGGAAATGTTTATATGATTGCAATGTTTAAGTTAGCTACAGGTTTTGCCATTGAGTGCAGGCTCTAACCCCATAAATTGAATGAACGCTCCCACTGCAGATGTGTTCTTAGAAAATTTTAGCAGTTTTTAGTTTATAGTTTTTGATGGAATTAGCTCATCCAAGGACAATACTAAATTCAAGTATCAACTAACTTATGTACTAAGCCAAGAACTAAATGAGAAAAAGGATAAAGAAAAGGAAAAATGACAAGGGACTCGGTCACATATATCAGCAAGCATCTGTGTAGGCATCATCAAACTAACCTAATTTTCAATGCCTTAAGGAGAAGCGCATTTCCATATCAATAAATCTTGTACCTCAACTAGTGACATTTTCATCACATTTGCAGGCGAGCAATAGATAGTTAAATATTCATGAAAGTAGTGTTGAGACCATTTCTATATAGGCGAGTAGCCAAACATCAGTTATCAAGTGAAATATACATAAAAACACAATGTAAAAAAATTTTGAATTGCTGAAAATGCACATTGTTAGTCTTCATATTTTTTAATTGTCATTGTGAATTTTTTTATTATTTTTAATAAATGGACATCACTAAAGGTCTGGCTACCCACCCAGCCTAATAGGCTCTACTCGATCCAGGTCGAGCCTTGGACAAGATTTTTAAAGCTTAGCCTAGGCTGAATTTTTAATTTAAAATTCTTTATCTATAAAATATTAAAATTTTTAATGTTAAAACAAAAAAAAGCCTCCAAGGCTTGAAAAGCTATGCAGAGGCTAAGGCAAACAAAAAATTTCTATCTCACCTAACCTAGCCCAATCCATGGACAATTCTGCTAATAAGAAATTATAAGAATTGTAAATGAATTTATTTGATAACCAATAAGAGAGTTAAAGTTTACATTAAATTGTTTTACTTTCAAAGTTGTAATTTTTTGTTAACCTTGAAAAAGAAATTATTTTATTAGATAAACAGAAAGTGTTAATATTTACGTTCTTTTTTCCCCTTTTTTTTTTATCATCTTGATTTTAATTTTACATTAACTAAAATAATAAATTAATATTAAATTAATATAATTTACGCATGAAATAAATGTTAATGTAAATTTTGTTAATATGTGCTTTATTAGTTTTAATTTATTTGTAAAATTTACATGTTCCAACATAAAGAAAAAATGATTGTTCTTGTGCAATGCATGATTTATAGTTAAAAGAAAAGACCCAATATATAGTTTCCAATAATCAACCAACTGATCATGACATCACAATGCCACGCTTCCAGTAAATGTAAGTGAAATTTGCCAAATATTCAGAGCTAAAAAATACTTCAGAACAAAATCTATTAAATGAAAGAGAGGTTAGCTACCTGCATGTTTTTATAAGAACTAATGAAGCAGACTAGCTCTGGGCACACTCAAATGGATGCAAGGATCCTTCAGAAAATTCATGCATCCGAATGCGCTCCAAAAGTTCAAAGGGCCTGCAAATAACATTTTACTGATCTTGCAGCTAACTCTAATAAGGAATTTGATTCAAGAAGCATGACAATATGCACACATGTTTTTCAAATAGCAATCAGCATTAAAAAAACAAATTATGAACAACTTGGAAGTCCCAAAATATATCTAAATTGAAGTCGTATAACTTAATTTTCATCTTCCTATGACCTTTCCTATAGGGAAACTTAATTTCCATCTTCCTATGACCTTTTCTTATTGGAACAACTTTTGATGGTAAGACAGCTTAAGCCAAAATCTTATTGTAAGGACAAAATAATGTTGACAGGGTGGGAAATTTGTAAGAGAAGATAAAGATCTCCGTAAAATTTATATTTTGGAGACACGACACGTAGAGTAAGAGATTTAAATCCCCAACAAGCCAAATTCATCATGGTGCTAAATTTTTGAGACATGCAACGTAAGGTAAGACTTGACAAAATAAATAATTGTTGAGACTTGTACCCTTATGAGAACTAAAATGACTATATATAGTTGTAAATAATTAGATGGTATACAAAGCTAAATTTTCAGCTATACAAATTTCATCTAATAAAAACAATATCGTAAAGTTCAGCTAGTAGAATAATTTTCCATCATAAAGCAACCTCAAGGTTCACAGAAAAGACAGTTGTCATTTGCCCAGCAAATTGTAGTACATGAATAAGGGAGGGTTGGATATTGTGGGACATGATGTTCAGTATTCAGACATTTGAGTATGAAAAAACATTTGAAAAAAAGAATTTTCCGAGAGTTAATCAGACTATATAATTAGTATTTCCAATCTGAGCACAAGAAAAGCTTGCATCACTATAAACAATGAACATCAACAACAAGAAGGATCAGTCAGAACAAGACTCCACAGAAACGGGGAAAGGGAAGGGAAAAGAAAGGAGGCAGATCCACAATTTATAATTTGTCATCTGATGCATCTTCCATTTTTTTTAAAAAAAAAAGAAATATTCATAGTGCTTACAGGATAGCTTCACGAGTTCGACATAATTTGCGTTGATTACTTTCCATGGCCTCTACCACGTTAGAAGTTTCTGGCCCCGCTGACCCACCAGCAACCATTGATGGAACAGTAGCCGTTGGAGTCCAAAGCTACACCACTTTCCAGCTAAAATTAGAAAATTAATCTTGAATATTGTATAAGATTTGAACTCTTCCCATGGTACTTGATACTCACCTTTATTGTGCTATCAATTCCACTGGTTGCAACAAAGCAATCAAACGGATGGCACTGCACACAATTTACAACTGTGGAGGACAAGAATAGATATTTTACAGTGAATAAGAGAGAATAGGATGATAGTTAAGCCCATAATCAGTAGGGCAGGTCAGAGAGGATACGAGAAATATTACCAGCATCATCTCCAAGTAGCATTTTTATCAATCTACCGGTCTGCTTTTCCCAAATAAACCACCTCCCATCATCACTCCCGCTCGCAACATATTCACCTACATCAACAGAAGATGTCATTGAAATAGTTTCACTGCTAAAACTGCATGCAGACCGAATTCCACTGGTCATGGGTGAGTTTTTCTACAATCAGAATTGATTTCATGAAGATAAACAAAGAATTAGCAACAGCCACAATCACCAAGATATTGGATCAAAAGAATATAAAAGAAAATCAAGTTTCTAGGGATATAAGGACCCTTCATCCAGAGGCCCTTTCTGCTGGGCACCGCATATTGCACATTGCCAAAGAAAGACATATTTCACAGCAGCTATCGAATTCAGAAGAGAAGCAATTAAGATGTTGCTTGATAACAAACTTATTTGTTACAGATCAAATGTTCCAACAAGCAGCAAATGTTTTGGAATCAATAAGAGACTTCTTTAGTTCATCCATTATCAACAAGCATCAAAATGGTTGGATACCAGATTCCTTTAAGACACGCATGGACTGCTTTAGAAATTTTATTGCATAAAAAAGATTTATATCATTTAAATAGTCATTAATCAACCAGAGACCAACATATCTCTTTTCCATTTATATCATAGAAAGATAGAAGTCAGTCAAAACTTCTTTTTTGGTTGTCGAAACAGCGTTGAGCTCAACTGTAGAACTAAAAGGATAATCCTTAAATAACATAAGCAAACTTGACTAAGGGTTTAAGGGTAGTAACAAATAAATGAAACATAAGGAACAGAATTTAAAAAGGAAGAAAAAGAAGGCTTTGAAATACTAATGAAAAGAAACAAATTCATTACCATAAAGCAAACGCCAAAGTTCTTGTCAGAAAGCAAAACAAAAGGCAAAAGAATTTCAATGGCAGCTAAAAATATAGGTGAGATGATACGAGAAATGTACCTCTCTGACCAAGGAAACTCGCCTGTTTGATGTCAGTTCCAACATTGCAATGGCCAACATATCTCTGCTTCATATCAATAACTGCCTCGGGCTAGAAAAGATATGAATACATGACATTAAAATCTTAAGCAAGAAGATCAATAAAAAATACATCACAAGCAATATGACAAGACCATTGTTGCACATAACAAAGGCGCTGGTCACTAGGAAGTAAACATGCAATGAAGTAAACAAAATTCTTTCCCATGCCATCTTCATAATAGGCTAGTCCTATGTAGACTTTTATCAGACATTTAATGGCAGTTTCACTTCTAATTATGTTAACGAGCATCACAAGTCGATAATCTCCCAAGAAGACAACAAACAAAGTCTAGCAACATCACCAATGACACATATAGCCGTGCCCTGATAATTAACACTTGACAGTCATTTTCAAGATGATTTCTTGTTAATGATATAACTGAATAGGAGACATCTGCTTATCAAAACTTGAATCATTTAAAAATTTTACCAAAGATACGAATCTGAACCTGATAAGCTGCTCTATCATTTTGTGATGATAAGGATGGAGATCCACATGAACCGTTTGGGCCAGTTTCCCTTGTTGAATCACCTTTTCGGTGAATTCTAAGATTTAAACTTCCATGTAGCGTGTTGGATTCAACATCACGCCCTTCATCACCTGATACTGAAGTTTCAAAATCTAATTCCAGCTCCTCATCATAATCTGAATCTTCTCTATCAGATCCTGGACCATCTTGTGAAGCATCAACGATAGCTTCTGAGCGATAGAGTAAGTCACTCAAAGACAATACCCTTCCACTTCGAGGTTCAGACTTAGGTACCCCATCACCAGCCTTTTTATTTTTTTCAGCCTCAGCTAATTTAAAAAAAAAAAAAAAATTAGCAGCAGTCATAACCAATCCTATAGAGAACCATCTTTCACATTCATCAAGGAGATCAGCGTCGCATAGAGAGGAGTAAAAAAGGGATGGAAATAAAGGAGAGAGGGAGAGAAATGATTTCACCACTGTTAAAATTTAAAATTCATTCTATGCATAATACATAAGAGTTAGCATATGCAATACCCACAGTGACTCAGTGTTATCAACTTTAAACACATGAAAAGTAAGCATGCTACATGTACACTTGAAACTTTGATCACTACCAGGCCTAACAGCAAACTAAGGTTAACGAAAGAACGAAGAGAAGGCTTAGGAAAATGGTCAAATGCTGAACTGTACACAAGAAACATCGGTTCAGAACTTCCAGTTATAAGAACATAGCACCTAACATCCCAATCAATTGAACATATAAGAAATGATACTCATATTAACTTTGAATACCCAAGAAATTTCAGTCAATACTGGAACCTACCACTACCTTTTTCAGTAAGATTAAGAATAACCAATGATAGAATTGCGCACACACAAATATAGGCGAGAAAATTAACTTTGCAAGTACGAGATGAGATACTTCAATAAGGATGAAGATGGCTATGTACAAGACACAAACCTACTGCAAGATGCTTTTTTATGTTCTCCATTTTCTCAGCCACCATGGTATCAGATGGAGATAAACACTGTGCCGCGACTGCAAAGTTTAAAGCTTCTTTATGTTTTCCCAACTGCAGACAATTAGAAACCAAATGACAAAAAATACTTAGTTTCAGCAACTTTACATGTAGAGATAACCATGCCACTTTCTTAATGGTTGCCAATCCAGCCTTCAATAGACCAATTTTTTTCCTTTATAAAAACAACAAGCATTAAAGGAACCCCACAACATCATATCTTTATTTATAACAGCACAATTCATCTTAAATATTCATACGGCCGATATTCATCTAGAGCAAAATCTAAACAAAAATACTCACCATTTCGGAATTCAAATTACAATTGGCTACTGCGTGAGTCAAAACCAGGCCACAACCAAATGTAAAATCAAACAACCACTGACGATATTTTTAATTTTCTCATGAAAGAGTTTGACAAACTTAAACTTCGTTTAACATTAAAAGGTTATAACCAAAATTTCAGTAGCAAATCCTGTTACTCAACCATAAAAGCTACCATAAATGTAAGATATTGAACAGATAAAAGATTGCTGTGGGGCAAAAAATCCAAAGCCAGGAAGCTACTAACTGAGGTTCAAGCTTCACAATTTAATATGTACTCAGCAAACCAAAGCACTAAGTAATTCAATTATTCAGGTACTGTTTATAAACTCTACTGCAACTTGTACTGCAGATTACCTGTTCTAGAGCCTCAGCCATATAGAAATGAGCTCTAAAGGAAGAATTGTCTATCATTCGAGCATTATGGCAATCCCTAATGGCCATATGAGCATCATTTTTCCACTTTCGCTGCAAAAGGAAACAAGTTAATATGCTGGCATAACATATCGAATAGATAAGACGCTCCATAAGCTTTGCCTCAACAAAGTATCCAATGAACCTGCAGCAATAAGGCAGCACGTGTACAAAAACATTCATGCCTTAGCAAGGGCCCAATATCACCATAATTTCCATCCAAGACTTCATTGCATGCCTCAATTGCATGGAAAACATTTGTCCCCTCCTCCAAGGATCTTTTGGCGAATTCAATCAACATCCTGCATTTTTCAACCTGTAACTGGAATGTTAGGTTGTAACTGAAATACACATGGAGGAACAACATAAGTGACATGACAATTTACCAAAATTCCCAAACAAATTTATAAAACAAGGAAAAACAAAAGGGAAAATAAAAGATGCATACCCTTGCAGCAATGTTGCTTCTTCTCTGGTGATCATTTTGGACAAAACTACCAACAGATGGCTGATGCTCTGGTATATTTAATATAGGAGTAAAGGTCATCCATTTTGAAGCATCTGCCAAGGTATATTGCATTGAACTCCCAATGGCTGCCAATTATGGAGACAATAGATGTTCAGCTAAAGAACATTTAATTAACACAAATAGTTGGCTATATATTGCATCACACTGACTGGAAATAAAGGAGATGACTAAAAGATACAAGCCAAAGAACATTAAATCTAATAATGAGCAGCTATCATACATATGCTGAACTGATTCATGCTTAGCATTTATACTGCAATCTAAAATGCAACCTAAGGACCAGGAAGGAAGGGGAGACAAGTACATTTCAGTTCTCTGAACATGTAAGGTTAGAGTTTAGACACGATCCCTAAAAAGAACAAAATAAAAGCATGATTCATTCTACTTCAAATTCTAGTCCCACCTTCATCAAGCCATGACTAGCTTCACTTCTTCACACAAAACTGGAATGCAAAGACGAGAATTCAAAACTATATAATGTGCTTGTTTGGCCCAGCTTTTTTTTTGGGGGGGGGGGCTTAATAGCTGTTATGAAGCTCTTATGAAAAATAAGAGCTTTAAAAATTAAGTTAGAGTTGTTTGGTAATTTTATTTTTATAAGCTCTTTTTTATAGATATTGAATTTATAATTACTAAATGAGGATTTTCAGGAACAAAAATAAAAATTATGTAAAAAGCTACCTTATTCTTAAAAAGCTCCTATTTTTGGTTTTTTTAACCTTTTTTTTCTCCATTTTGTTCATTAAAAATAAGCTAGCTTTTTTTTCCAGAGCTTCTTAAAAAAACTGTTTGTCCTGGCTTCTACTTTTAAGAAGCTTTTAAAACCCCCTCCCCCCAAAAAAAAGGTCAGGCCAAACAATCAAAATATCCAGTCAAGCAACAGGAAGCTCCTTAAAGACGATAACATAAAAATGAACACAAATAAACTAAACCGTCTGACTACACTAGAAGTAGAGAATTTTGAATATGCTTACTATTATTAATGTCCATTAGATATACATGCTCCCCGCTATAGCTGAGTAGAACCTCTTCTCCATTAGGGCTAAAAGTAACATGAGTTAAGTGCAAACTTGAACGTCCCTGAAAAGCAAAGGGAAAAAAGATTGCTTCAAACCAGCGGTAGTATTGTTTAACATATAATGACACCTTAAAGCAAGAAAACAATGTTATTAATGGGAATGCCAACTGATAATGATCAGCGGATTACAATTAAGATATTCCTATTAACACTGTTAACTTAAAATATTCACAAAAGTTTTTCCCATGAGCAAACTATAAAAAAGTGACCTAATGAAGATTAAAAAAAAAAAAAAAAACAAAATAAACTCGCCCATTTACCAAAGAGAAAACAATAGGAGACCTGTTATCATCTGCGAAATTAATTGTTACATCATTCCAGACAATCTTCGTAAAGCCAAACAATATTAATAAAACTTGGTCTTGATAAGCAGAAATCATAAAATTTTCCAAGCTATTTACAAAAATAAGTAAACAAGAGTAAGAACTAACAAATAAATTTCAAAACTAACACGATCAGAAAGATGCATTGGGCAGAAATAATTGACACAAGTAGGTGGTAACGCTCTTTTCCTGCAGGAGCTCAGCGGTGGCAGCATCCTTCTATCATATAGACGAGCAAATGCATCACTGCAAGCATTCAAAGACAAGATTAATGGTGGAAATAAAGAAAAAATTTTAAGAAGAGGAAGATCAGCCACATACCTCCCACCAACAAGGAGCAAGTGAGGTCTAGTAACACTGATATCACAAGATTTTAAGGCAAGAGTATGCCTAGGAGGATCAGCCAGTGATCTCTTTGCCCCACAACGCAAGTCAAGCTGCCAATACACGAATGTGCAATATCAGTTTAACTGACTCATTATAGCAATTCTACAACGCCAAGCTTGAGAATTTCAACAGAAGACAAAGATAGGCAGATAAAACTGAAAATTTTCGAGCTAAACCAACAACCAAATGACCTTAAGATGATAATCCATTGACTTAAGAATCATGGGATGTCAGTCTGTCCACTGCTTAACTCATATCATGCTGTCTAAAGTGATGATAAATTTAACATGATGAGCAGTGTCATCAAGACCAGATCTACATGGTAGTAACATCTTTTTAATTAAGGCCCAAAAGCATCCAGGATTCCATGGGGTTTCAACTATTCAAAATGGCGAATTGAATGGTTGTAAGTTTTCAATCCCCCCCCCCCCAAAAAAAAGCATTTCCATCAACTAAGTATCTTGATTGGCAAGAATAGAGAGAGAACCAGATATATTATTCCACATCAAAGAAGTCTTAATTGCTCAATAGAATGTATAGAGAAGAAAACCAAAAGATAAACATGACAACAATTTAACTCAGGTGATGACAACAAGTCAAAGCTCACCAACCTTCGGAACAAGCATTTCAGGGATAACAACATGGTTGCAATCAAAGTGCAGCACTGATTAGGCAATACCATAACTTAAATAAACAAAGTTCTCATAGCTGAACCTAAAGGAATTATTATGTAATGTGAGTCTCACTAGAACATTGCGACACTCTTGGTGAGAAGATCCTGCTGGAGGACAAGAAGTGCCCTCCCGAAAGTCATGCTGTCTTAAAGTTCCATCTTCACTTGCACTCCACACCACATTGGGGTTTCCAGCTTCAACCTGAAATAGGAAAAGTAGAAACCATGACAAGGTGAAGCAATCAGATGAACATTCATGTTCACCATGTAAAGCAACATTAAATTAGAAAATTTACCACTTCTCATGTTTTTTGTCCAATTAAACTATTACTATATTTGGCAGTCATTTGTACAATAAATCTTACCGCTAGTTTTTTAACTCTTCTTGTGTGACACTGATAGAGTGCTGATGGAGTAATAGCACCATCATTGAGCCCTCTCCCATTCAAGCGAGATAAATTAAATAATCGAACCTGCAAAAAAAAAAATAGCTGTCCAAGTTACTAATGATATTGATACCTAACAGCAATGCAATAACAATCCAGCATAGCTTGTTTAACGATACTCCAAAAAATTACCTCTGCATCTCCAGCTCCAGAGACCACAAGCTCATCCGAAGTTTCAGGAATGAACTTTGTACAGAATATATTAGCAGAATGTCCTGTCTCTATAGAATGCAGAAGCTTTCGACTAGAGTAGCCCCAGATATTAACCTGCAAAATTTAATTGATTAATAAAGACATATTTTCATAAAACCGATACCTCTCAAAAACCATTCTTCATACACCTTTATCAACAGATGACATTTGCCAACAATTATAGCTTACTAGAAGCCCCTAAACCAACACTTTATTTCCTTTTTCTGGTAATCAAATCCATATTCCATACCATAAAGAATAAAAATCACTCCCATCGTTACTTTGTAACCACAAGAAGTTGAATGACGAGACTGACTATTCCTAGGCAAAAAGCCAAAGCTTTTTGTTCTAAAAAATTGAATTTTAAAGCCTTCCATATAATATATAAAATATTTATATGCATCAGTACAGACGAATAGCACCAAATACAATAAGACTTAAGACTTCACAAACACTTTGAAATCAACTCCATGTAAATAGTAAAATCCCAATAACAAGAATCATTGTAATGCCATAATGACCAGGAATAGGTCAGCTAAAACTTCCATTATTACATTTTATCTATTTTCATGATACATATTATACTGCACCGAAGTTTACAGTCATCTACAAATATAAATGACTCATACCCTTGCATCATCAGAACCAGAAATCAAAAGTGAACCATTTGAATTCCAAGCCACGGCATTTACACAACCCTGATGTCCCTGCCATACAAAGAACATAGGATAATTTTAGAGAATCAAATATATATATATATATATATTAAAGTACAACAAAAGATAACCATGTTCAAGCCTTCAAGGCATCCCACAACTAAAAGTGACAAAAACAAAAGACAAATGTAAAAATATTCCATGGGACAGCGTTAAAAAAGCAAGATAACCAACAAATAACTCGCAATGGAATCTAGGAAGGCACCAAATGCAGAAGTTCAAACAACCAACCAAAATGTCGTTAGTAGGATAGTCTTGATGCATCATGAGATAAAAATGTATCTTTTTTTTTTTTAATTCTGTATGCATCAAAAAGTATGACAAAAAATAGAAAAAAGGGTCGTTATCACTAAAAGAAAATATGCATTTTTACTAAGAAAGCTTTCCAAATGCAAATATCGGATAATTTAAAATTGAAACTACCTCCAATTCTTGTTCCAGTGAAAGCCTCCGAATCAGAGAAGAATGTATCTGCAAACTATGATCAACATCCTGCATAAACAGACGAAAATCTCTTAGATAAAGCACAGTCACCGTAGTAAGTCAACACCAGGTAAGCACTTTGTTACTGCCTAAACTGAACAAATTTCCTTTTCAACGAAAAAATATAGTAATTAATAACAATAAATTAACAAAAGTGAACGTCGTACGAATTAAACTATCCGCAAGATTCAGAGGGTTAAAAAACAAAAACGAGTACTAGGCTCAAGCACTTCAATTCTTGATCAAAATTTCAATAAGAAGAACGTATATATTAAATTCCGTAAGTCCGAAGCATTTACTTAATTATATATCAGATAAATTCCCAAAAATATATCTTAAATCAGCAATTCCTCGGAGTTGTAAAACACAACAACAAAAGGTATGCAATTATCAGAGAAAGTGAGAATCGTAATAAAATAAAATGAATTGCTTCGAAGAAAGAAAGGGAGAGGAGCGGTAAAATACGCGGCGATTCTGGCGAATGTCGGTGTGCCTAATGTCGAGCAGGTTGTGTATGTTGCCGTCATGGAAAGGCAACTGCTCCATCGAGTACATTACTTCAAAACTAAATTAACTAAACCTGGAAAGATATTCGAAAACCCTAGCTCTTCGATCGGCAGTGACGGTCCGTAATCGGCGACGATTAAAGCGGTTTTAAAGGCAAAAAAAAAAAAAAAATCCCCAGTGGCTTCTGAAGCTAGCCAAGCCAGCCTATCACGGGTTTTTTTCGGTTTGGCCTTACCAAAAGGAAAATAAAAGCAAACAAATAAAACTATGGCTCTTTCTTTGAGACACGAAAGCGAATGATGAAATACGTTTTGCCTCGTGTGCGCTTCCTAGAATTTCTACACTTCTCTAAGAGGAAGAAAGTAACAATTAAAAAAGATTGTGGGAAGGGTTATTATATAGTGAAAGGCGGCGTAGGTTAAGATGTTTGCGTGAGATTTAAGCACTGTTGATTTGGGGTTTGACGGTTGATTAAACTAGGAGTGCTGCACGTTGGAATTATTGTGTACGATGCGGAGTAGCGGTGAGCTTATATTGGGGGAGGGAGCCTGGGACACTTGGACTTCAACTCCCAAAACTGAAGCAAGCCACCACTAACCCAATTGTTCCGCTTTCTTTTACCAAGATTTAAATGATATATAAATTATCATGTTTCATGAAGAAAATTAATTAATACGTACAAATGATAATAATGATGAAGAAAAAGACTTTAAATGAATGACTTAAAGACTTCCAATTTGATTTTATGTATTTAACTCATGCCATAAAACTATGGCTATTAATTATACCATTTACCGTATATCAGAATATCGTGTAACCTTGAGAATTAAAATTCTGGCCGAAACCAGGCTCCATATTCTGCGGCCTGTTTGCTTGTAGCAAAAATAGAAGTAGCCCGTAAAAGGAAAATCCAAAACTAAAGAAGCCCGTGGAAATTTCCACTAAGATTAAGCTTTTAACCATTTTACATTTTATATACAAACAGAAGGAAAGAAAATTGAAAGTGGTTTAGTCATGCACCATGTTTCAAAGAAATATTCAACATGCGTGAACTCGAAATATGAGATTTGTCTTGTGGCCACATGAGCTGTCCAACCCGTAGGGTTTTCTTTCCCTCGTCTCATTCTTACTTCTGTAGGTTTTCTGGTAATAGAGAGACCCGCGAGAACTTTTATCCATGTTTTATAATTTTTTTGGAATTATTCTTTGATTGGTCGAGTAGAAAGAAATTTGAAAATTTAGAGAATTGAAAGCGAAGAGAAGTTCTTTCGATTAGTATGTTTGGTGGGAATGATAAAAAAGTGAAAAGAAAAAAAAAATTCTCTTTTCTCTCATTGTTTGATATGATTAAAAAATATAAAAATAAAAATTATATTTTTTTTATTATCATATTTTTTATAAATTAAGATAAAAAATAAAATTTAAAAAATATGGACAACCTTACAAGTATATTCGTTAGACTCAAATTATTTTTATTTTTTTTATTTTTTTCTAATTTAAAATAATTTATTTTTATTAATAGACGTAAAAAATGATAATCCTTTCTATTTTTTTCTTCTCACTTCTCCCTTTTAATCAAATACATTCAAAATTTATTTTTTTCTACTTTTTCACTCTTTTCTATTCAACATTTCAATTTTTAATCCAACCAACCATTTCGTAAAAGAAACTGGCATCAAAAAACAGTTTTTTGGTTCTTTGAAAAACTGAAAATCCCAGTCTAAGTTGATGAAAACCTCATTAAGGCACATTAAACACAGGATGACACGAGGGACTAGCCCCTTTTAGGTGAAAGTCCAATTTCATTCACGGCGCCATAATTTTTTTTCTTAAGTTGATAAACAAATAGCCGTACTTTTCTAATCGAAATTGGAAGAAAAAAATAAACAAAGAAGTTTGGGAATCCCTCATTTATTTTCCTAATTGACACTTCGTTTCTTTCATGGAAATTGTTTTGTTCCTACACCTAAAAGGAAAATTGCAAAGCTTATGTCAGAAAATAAAGGTTTATTAAAAAATAATAATAATAAAGGCATCCCAATGACCCTACAAGGCTTGATTTAGAAATGGAATATACTTGTTCAATTTCCATTTTCCCATCTTTTCTTCGTTTTTCCTTTCCTTGATGCGAATAGCAAATTATCAATTTATTATGACGACAGTATTCAAATCAGATTTCAAGCTTGAATCATTATCTTTTTTTGAAAATTACCCTTCCACTCGATAATAAATAAGAAAATGTATTATTACTTTTCAACTTAGATATAATAATTCATATGTTTGTATCATATTTATGTTATTATCAAACTTATTTTATATAAATTGATACAATGTTCATGTTATGTTTTTCCGTATTATATTTTATATTATATTTTTCATTTCATGTCTAAAATGAACATGATATTTTTTCATTAATCAAAATAATGCAGCTATTAGTTACCTTTTTCTCTTTTTATTTTTCCAGCTTTCAAGTAGCAATGACTAAAGGGGAATTGGCAGATTTATGCCATATTCTTTTCTGATCAAAATAATGCAAACTTTTTGAAGTCCCATCGTCAAAACCATCATCTCCATAGAGATAGAAAATTTTGCACCATTTTAGAGGGAGGGCTAGGAGCTAAGGCATCGTTGTCTCATGCACAAATGCGTGCACACAAAGATGTAAATGCATGGAGCCTAAAGACAAAAGACATAACACCAAGCAAATATATATAAGTTACTTTCAGCCATGAATGATAACATCATTGCTAACACATTACAATCACCAGTTCTAACAAAGAAAACGCACTGAAGATAACCCCATGGTGGCAAGCATAAAAACATAAAAGAAAGTCTTTCCTTACAATCAAATTAAAAATACCACGTAAAGACAGAGGGGAAAATAATACTACCCATCATGCCAAAAAAACCAAAGGAAAACATTTGCATAAAAATCTTTGCGTTCACACGAAAATAGAGAATATCAACCAACATGAGACGAGGGATATGGCGTTGATCTACGGCTCTTCCGGCAAGTTGTTGCATTTACACGGAGATAAAGTGAGAAAGGCTCTTTTGCCCATGCATTTTCTATATCAAAGAAAAGGAACCCAAAAAGGATGCAGGAGAAAAAAAAACAAGTATTGGGGCCCAAAACACCCAAGGGCCTTGCAAGTAGCCCCTCATTATGAGGGTCCCTTTAGAATGACAAGTCATCTTATTCATACAGCCAGACCATTATGCCTAAGCCTAAGTATTACTTTCTAGACCCCAAGATGAAGACTAATGATTCACCTTCTCCACTGGGACATAAATGCACTGTAATATCCGTGTTTTCTCTAAAAAAATAGAGAGACTTAAAGCCTAGTCTACTGGTTTCCAACTCAAATATCATCGAAGAAACACTTGAGAAAAGGGTTCAAGTTCTTTGTCCACTATCTTTTGATTTTCAGCTCTTTGCTTGGAAGACTCAAAATTATGTGCAAGACATGCCACTCCTTTCTAGACTGTATAAAAGCTGGTAATTTAACATGCTCTATTAAGAGTAACTAATAATGACAGATGAATCCTATCATAAACTAAATTAAAATCGAATTAGTCTTCAGTCATAATTTTAATTGAACAGGTAGCATTTAAACCATAAAACAGCTAGCATTAATTTAGAGAACCTTCTTTTTTCTCTTTGAAAGCAAATTATATGGGCATTTGAAAAATAATACAAAAAAGAACTTTCTGCTAGCAATTTGGAAGAGCTCCTGCCCAGGCAAAGTAGAGGGAAAATGGATATACTGCAAAGTTAATGCTCGTGGCTATTAGTGTTTAACTTAATATAATATTAAAGC